>JBAGBL010000488.1:0-29887 GCA_036873955.1 Mergus octosetaceus
AATATTCAAAACCACTCTCTTTGTTCTCCCCACATAGCCGAAAAAACATCGGTTGAAACAGAGTTTTCTACCTCTCGCCCAACAATTTACATTCACGTAGCCTATGACTGAAAAAATAAAAGGCGGGGCTGAGGAGGAACAGCCAGTGTTGGAAATGAAAAGAAGCAGCCCGTTCCTTCATAGTCTTAAGCCTATGCTACTAGGAAAAAAACAAAACAAAACAAAACAAGAGGAGAGGAGAACAAGAGCGGGAAATTTACCTGTTCTCCAGGTGTTAAATTGCAAAGCCTCCTCTGGAGGATCAACAGCTGTGAATTCAGCGTGCTTAGGAGAAGTCAGATCTACATCTGAACCAAAACTATTTCAGTAGGATCACTAACTTATGTTACTCTGAAGAAGCAGACAGCACCGTTTCTATGTTAGGAAATAGCTGAACAGAGTATGTTATTCACTTGAATTTTATTCAGGCAGGTTTGTTTAGGAAGGCTGGGTTTCACTACAACATTACTAGACTGTCAGCCTCATGGCATCACCTTCCATCTTGACTGCTAAACCTCCTTGCTACCTACTATCTTCTTTGCCAAGATACAGCTGTCCACATGTACTTTTCCTACTTGGCTGGACTGAATTTAATAAGGTATCTTGCAACTCTTCCTCTTGGTTGCCACTTAATCCTCAAACCAAATGAAAACTATTTGCCTTTAACCTCTTCATTCCAGGTGTTCTTTCCTAGTGGTCATTTAAAAATGGGAAAAAAATTCCATCAACTTTTTTTTTAATATCCATCAGACTGTTAAGTCATCAAGCAATTAAAGACTGTTTGAAATAATCTCAAGATTAATATAAAAGGAATTCCTCAAACACGCTGCGGCTGCTTACCTTTAATACACCCGTTGGATGCGATGGAGCTGTATTTCTTGCTTTTGCCTGCACTGGAAGGCTTCCCTTCCTTGTCAGGTTGTTTACTGCCCTCACTTCTGCATTGCTCACATGAAGAGCCATCTGGAGGATGGGGTTCTTCCTTCTTCTCCCGGGTTATCTTCTGGAAACGAGGACCTAAGTATTCCAAGGAGCCTTTCACTTTCCTGGTGTTTCTCCTTTTTTTTCTTTTTCTTCTCCTTTTTCTTCTCCTTTTTCTTCTTTTTCTTACGCTTGTGATTGGCATTGTCAAATTGGAGCGCACAGAAACACAAACCGTGAAGTCTGAAAGAAACATGCAAGTTAAAAAGAGAAAAAAAGATGTGGCACTTGTTGCCTATATGAAACTTTATTTTTTTTACCACAGGTGATGATTTGCAGCATGTCAGCTATTTTGTGGTGCTTTGTGCACACGCAACTTACTTTAGATGCAGCAAACTTAAGCCCTCAGATTGAAGGACCATAGGTCCTGGTTTGTACACAGATCATTAACCATGGTTAGCTCTGGAATACGTGCAAGCAGAAAAAAACTTTTAACCTAATCCGGAATGGTGTACAGATGTGATTCGAACTATGTGGTCTAACGCTAGTGCTCTGACACAATTCAGCAATAGCTTTCCTATCTTCACTGATCAACCTAACAACATGATCCCCAGCCAGCTGATGCTATCTAAATAACTTAGAAGCTACCAGAAAAAAAAAAAAAAAAAAAAAAAAAAAAGAAGAAAAAACGAGAATAGAAAAAAGGTAAAAAAAAAAAAAAAAAAAAGGAAGACATGAGAAGCACTCAGAAATGAATTAGGATAAAAAATGCGGAGTATGCTGGAATCCTTGCTTACTTGGAATCCTTCTCTCCATGTTTATCCTTAGACTTCTTTTTCTTCTCGAACTTGTGATATTTTTGCATTTTTTTCACCACCTAAAAGCTCCTTTTCTATCTTTCTGTCTTTCCTTTCTATTTCACTTTCACTACCTTCTGCACGGGTATATTTTCTTTTTCTGTTTCTTTCTGTTTCATTTTTCTGGCGACAGTTCTCCAAATGAGCTGACACAGGTGGAAGCGCATGTCTTTCACGAGAATGTCTTCTGGAATGTTGCTGATGTACCGAGCAACGATGCAAGTCTGCTCGGGGTGTGCTAAAGCGACGTACAGCTTCCTCTCTCAAGAGGGAACTGTGAGGCCATCCGCTTTTGTAATGATAACGCTTATGTGAGCTGCTGTAGTAAGTTGCAGTCGATTTGTCAAAGGCTGCATCGCCGTGAGAGAACTTTCTCTCTCTACTGTCTCCTGTCGCATGAGGTGAATAGTAATCATTGGAATAGCTACATCTTTCCCATCTCCGTGCTTCATCTCGATAGTATCTTTCTCTGCTCCAACTTCTTTCCCCTTTGGATCGGTAATATCTATTGCTACCTCGTTCTGATCTTCCTCCGCTGCCAGATCTGTACTTTGAATATTTGACCGCTCTTCTGCCATTCTCAGGGCTGTTTCTTTCATGAGGGAAAGATCTGCACCTGCTTCCCTCCCAGTGCTCCTGCTTGTGACGCTTTTGCTCAACAACTTCCACGCTCTGAGAACACCTCCTCTTGCTGGAAGGACCTGCTTTTTGACTCTCCTTCTCTTCAGTAGGAGCATGTTCCCTCTTCCTTTGGTAATGCTCTTTGTCAGTTTTTTTAGTCTCGTCCTTTGTATCTTGGCGCCTATCTGCAATAGCTGAGGAGGAAAGGTTTTTAGAACTACATTCAGTGTCAGACTTGAGAGAGGAAGCTTGCCGCAATTTCTCACCAGGCTCAGAAGACTCTTTGCCGGACAAAACATTTTCTTTTGAAATGAGGTCATGTTCTTTTGATCTTCTTGGTTTCTCCTTGTCTCCACCGTCATCACATTGGTACCGCGCGAGGTATTCAGCATTCCCAGTAGATTTCCAAGGGTCCGCGACACTGCACAAAATAAAAGCACATTTCTCACTTCTGCTGAAGGACGTGAATATTAAGAGGAAAACCTTCCAAAGTCAAACAAACAAACAAAAACCTCCGGACTACAGGAACACTCTCCAAGATATGCCATTTAGAAACCTCTCCTGTCATTAGGACACCTTCTTCAGCTCCCACAGAAAGGGGTTTTGCCCCTCTTGCTTCTGAAGCCATTGCACTAAAAAAGCAAACGCATCTGTCTCCCTCCACATGCTGCTCTGAATAAGAGCCAGAATATTCAAAACCACTCTCTTTGTTCTCCCCACATAGCCGAAAAAACACCGGTTGAAACAGAGTTTTCTACCTCTCGCCCAACAATTTACATTCACATAGCCTATGACTGAAAAAATAAAAGGCGGGGCTGAGGAGGAACAGCCAGTGTTGGAAATGAAAAAAAGCAGCCCGTTTCTTCATAGTCTTAAGCCTATGCTACTAGGACAAAAACAAAACAAAACAAAACAAGAGGAGAGGAGAACAAGAGCGGGAAATTTACCTGTTCTCCAGGTGTTAAATTGCAAAGCCTCCTCTGGAGGATCAACAGCTGTGAATTCAGCGTGCTTAGGAGAAGTCAGATCTACATCTGAACCAAAACTATTTCAGTAGGATCACTAACTTATGTTACTCTGAAGAAGCAGACAGCACCGTTTCTATGTTAGGAAATAGCTGAACAGAGTATGTTATTCACTTGAATTTTATTCAGGCAGGTTTGTTTAGGAAGGCTGGGTTTCACTACAACATTACTAGACTGTCAGCCTCATGGCATCACCTTCCATCTTGACTGCTAAACCTCCTTGCTACCTACTATCTTCTTTGCCAAGATACAGCTGTCCACATGTACTTTTCCTACTTGGCTGGACTGAATTTAATAAGGTATCTTGCAACTCTTCCTCTTGTTTGCCACTTAATCCTCAAACCAAATGAAAACTATTTGCCTTTAACCTCTTTATTCCAGGTGTTCTTTCCTAGTGGTCATTTAAAAATGGGAAAAAAATTCCATCAACTTTTTTTTTAATATCCATCAGACTGTTAAGTCATCAAGCAATTAAAGACTGTTTGAAATAATCTCAAGATTAATATAAAAGGAATTCCTCAAACACGCTGAGGCTGCTTACCTTTAATACACCCGTTGGATGCGATGGAGCTGTATTTCTTGCTTTTGCCTGCACTGGAAGGCTTCCCTTCCTTGTCAGGTTGTTTACTGCCCTCACTTCTGCGTTGCTCACATGAAGAGCCATCTGGAGGATGGGGTTCTTCCTTCTTCTCCCGGGTTATCTTCTGGAAACGAGAACCTAAGTATTCCAAGGAGCCTTTCACTTTCCTGGTGTTTCTCCTTTTTTTTCTTTTTCTTCTCCTTTTTCTTCTCCTTTTTCTTCTCCTTTTTCTTCTCCTTTTTCTTCTTTTTCTTACGCTTGTGATTGGCATTGTCAAAGTGGAGCGCACAGAAACACAAATCGTGAAGTCTGAAAGAAACATGCAAGTTAAAAAGAGAAAAAAAGATGTGGCACTTGTTGCCTATATGAAACTTTATTTTTTTTTACCACAGGTGATGATTTGCAGCATGTCAGCTATTTTGTGGTGCTTTGTGCACACGCAACTTACTTTAGATGCAGCAAACTTAAGCCCTCAGATTGAAGGACCATAGGTCCTGGTTTGTACACAGATCATTAACCATGGTTAGCTCTGGAATACGTGCAAGCAGAAAAAAACTTTTAACCTAATCCGGAATGGTGTACAGATGTGATTCGAACTATGTGGTCTAACGCTAGTGCTCTGACACAATTCAGCAATAGCTTTCCTATCTTCACTGATCAACCTAACAACATGATCCCCAGCCAGCTGATGCTATCTAAATAACTTAGAAGCTACCAGAAAAAAAAAAAAAAAAAAAAAAAAAAAAGAAGAAAAAACGAGAATAGAAAAAAGGTAAAAAAAAAAAAAAAAAAAAAAGGAAGACATGAGAAGCACCCAGAAATGAATTAGGATAAAAAATGCGGAGTATGCTGGAATCCTTGCTTACTTGGAATCCTTCTCTCCATGTTTATCCTTAGACTTCTTTTTCTTCTAGAACTTGTGATATTTTTGCATTTTTTTCACCACCTAAAAGCTCCTTTTCTATCTTTCTGTCTTTCCTTTCTATTTCACTTTCACTACCTTCTGCACGGGTATATTTTCTTTTTCTGTTTCTTTCTGTTTCATTTTTCTGGCGACAGTTCTCCAAATGAGCTGACACAGGTGGAAGCGCATGTCTTTCACGAGAATGTCTTCTGGAATGTTGCTGATGTACCGAGCAACGATGCAAGTCTGCTCGGGGTGTGCTAAAGCGACGTACATCTTCCTCTCTCAAGAGGGAACTGTGAGGCCATCCGCTTTTGTAATGATAACGCTTATGTGACCTGCTGTAGTAAGTTGCAGTCGATTTGTCAAAGGCTGCATCGCCGTGAGAGAACTTTCTCTCTCTACTGTCTCCTGTCGCATGAGGTGAATAGTAATCATTGGAATAGCTACATCTTTCCCATCTCCGTGCTTCATCTCGATAGTATCTTTCTCTGCTCCAACTTCTTTCCCCTTTGGATCGGTAATATCTATTGCTACCTCGTTCTGACCTTCCTCCGCTGCCAGATCTGTACTTTGAATATTTGACCGCTCTTCTGCCATTCTCAGGGCTGTTTCTTTCATGAGGGAAAGATCTGCACCTGCTTCCCTCCCAGTGCTCCTGCTTGTGACGCTTTTGCTCAACAACTTCCACGCTCTGAGAACACCTCCTCTTGCTGGAAGGACCTGCTTTTTGACTCTCCTTCTCTTCAGTAGGAGCATGTTCCCTCTTCCTTTGGTAATGCTCTTTGTCAGTTTTTTTAGTCTCGTCCTTTGTATCTTGGCGCCTATCTGCAATAGCTGAGGAGGAAAGGTTTTTAGAACTACATTCAGTGTCAGACTTGAGAGAGGAAGCTTGCCGCAATTTCTCACCAGGCTCAGAAGACTCTTTGCCGGACAAAACATTTTCTTTTGAAATGAGGTCATGTTCTTTTGATCTTCTTGGTTTCTCCTTGTCTCCACCGTCATCACATTGGTACCGCGCGAGGTATTCAGCATTCCCAGTAGATTTCCAAGGGTCCGCGACACTGCACAAAATAAAAGCACATTTCTCACTTCTGCTGAAGGACGTGAATATTAAGAGGAAAACCTTCCAAAGTCAAACAAACAAACAAAAACATCCGGACTACAGGAACACTCTCCAAGATATGCCATTTAGAAACCTCTCCTGTCATTAGGACACCTTCTTCAGCTCCCACAGAAAGGGGTTTTGCCCCTCTTGCTTCTGAAGCCATTGCACTAAAAAAGCAAACGCATCTGTCTCCCTCCACATGCTGCTCTGAATAAGAGCCAGAATATTCAAAACCACTCTCTTTGTTCTCCCCACATAGCCGAAAAAACACCGGTTGAAACAGAGTTTTCTACCTCTCGCCCAACAATTTACATTCACATAGCCTATGACTGAAAAAATAAAAGGCGGGGCTGAGGAGGAACAGCCAGTGTTGGAAATGAAAAAAAGCAGCCCGTTTCTTCATAGTCTTAAGCCTATGCTACTAGGACAAAAACAAAACAAAACAAAACAAGAGGAGAGGAGAACAAGAGCGGGAAATTTACCTGTTCTCCAAGTGTTAAATTGCAAAGCCTCCTCTGGAGGATCAACAGCTGTGAATTCAGCGTGCTTAGGAGAAGTCAGATCTACATCTGAACCAAAACTATTTCAGTAGGATCACTAACTTATGTTACTCTGAAGAAGCAGACAGCACCGTTTCTATGTTAGGAAATAGCTGAACAGAGTATGTTATTCACTTGAATTTTATTCAGGCAGGTTTGTTTAGGAAGGCTGGGTTTCACTAGAACATTACTAGCCTGTAAGCCTCATGGCATCACCTTCCATCTTGACTGCTAAACCTCCTTGCTACCTACTATCTTCTTTGCCAAGATACAGCTGTCCACATGTACTTTTCCTACTTGGCTGGACTGAATTTAATAAGGTATCTTGCAACTCTTCCTCTTGTTTGCCACTTAATCCTCAAACCAAATGAAAACTATTTGCCTTTAACCTCTTTATTCCAGGTGTTCTTTCCTAGTGGTCATTTAAAAATGGGAAAAAAATTCCATCAACTTTTTTTTTAATATCCATCAGACTGTTAAGTCATCAAGCAATTAAAGACTGTTTGAAATAATCTCAAGATTAATATAAAAGGAATTCCTCAAACACGCTGAGGCTGCTTACCTTTAATACACCCGTTGGATGCGATGGAGCTGTATTTCTTGCTTTTGCCTGCACTGGAAGGCTTCCCTTCCTTGTCAGGTTGTTTACTGCCCTCACTTCTGCGTTGCTCACATGAAGAGCCATCTGGAGGATGGGGTTCTTCCTTCTTCTCCCGGGTTATCTTCTGGAAACGAGAACCTAAGTATTCCAAGGAGCCTTTCACTTTCCTGGTGTTTCTCCTTTTTTTTCTTTTTCTTCTCCTTTTTCTTCTCCTTTTTCTTCTCCTTTTTCTTCTCCTTTTTCTTCTTTTTCTTACGCTTGTGATTGGCATTGTCAAAGTGGAGCGCACAGAAACACAAATCGTGAAGTCTGAAAGAAACATGCAAGTTAAAAAGAGAAAAAAAGATGTGGCACTTGTTGCCTATATGAAACTTTATTTTTTTTTACCACAGGTGATGATTTGCAGCATGTCAGCTATTTTGTGGTGCTTTGTGCACACGCAACTTACTTTAGATGCAGCAAACTTAAGCCCTCAGATTGAAGGACCATAGGTCCTGGTTTGTACACAGATCATTAACCATGGTTAGCTCTGGAATACGTGCAAGCAGAAAAAAACTTTTAACCTAATCCGGAATGGTGTACAGATGTGATTCGAACTATGTGGTCTAACGCTAGTGCTCTGACACAATTCAGCAATAGCTTTCCTATCTTCACTGATCAACCTAACAACATGATCCCCAGCCAGCTGATGCTATCTAAATAACTTAGAAGCTACCAGAAAAAAAAAAAAAAAAAAAAAAAAAAAAGAAGAAAAAACGAGAATAGAAAAAAGGTAAAAAAAAAAAAAAAAAAAAAAGGAAGACATGAGAAGCACCCAGAAATGAATTAGGATAAAAAATGCGGAGTATGCTGGAATCCTTGCTTACTTGGAATCCTTCTCTCCATGTTTATCCTTAGACTTCTTTTTCTTCTCGAACTTGTGATATTTTTGCATTTTTTTCACCACCTAAAAGCTCCTTTTCTATCTTTCTGTCTTTCCTTTCTATTTCACTTTCACTACCTTCTGCACGGGTATATTTTCTTTTTCTGTTTCTTTCTGTTTCATTTTTCTGGCGACAGTTCTCCAAATGAGCTGACACAGGTGGAAGCGCATGTCTTTCACGAGAATGTCTTCTGGAATGTTGCTGATGTACCGAGCAACGATGCAAGTCTGCTCGGGGTGTGCTAAAGCGACGTACATCTTCCTCTCTCAAGAGGGAACTGTGAGGCCATCCGCTTTTGTAATGATAACGCTTATGTGACCTGCTGTAGTAAGTTGCAGTCGATTTGTCAAAGGCTGCATCGCCGTGAGAGAACTTTCTCTCTCTACTGTCTCCTGTCGCATGAGGTGAATAGTAATCATTGGAATAGCTACATCTTTCCCATCTCCGTGCTTCATCTCGATAGTATCTTTCTCTGCTCCAACTTCTTTCCCCTTTGGATCGGTAATATCTATTGCTACCTCGTTCTGACCTTCCTCCGCTGCCAGATCTGTACTTTGAATATTTGACCGCTCTTCTGCCATTCTCAGGGCTGTTTCTTTCATGAGGGAAAGATCTGCACCTGCTTCCCTCCCAGTGCTCCTGCTTGTGACGCTTTTGCTCAACAACTTCCACGCTCTGAGAACACCTCCTCTTGCTGGAAGGACCTGCTTTTTGACTCTCCTTCTCTTCAGTAGGAGCATGTTCCCTCTTCCTTTGGTAATGCTCTTTGTCAGTTTTTTTAGTCTCGTCCTTTGTATCTTGGCGCCTATCTGCAATAGCTGAGGAGGAAAGGTTTTTAGAACTACATTCAGTGTCAGACTTGAGAGAGGAAGCTTGCCGCAATTTCTCACCAGGCTCAGAAGACTCTTTGCCGGACAAAACATTTTCTTTTGAAATGAGGTCATGTTCTTTTGATCTTCTTGGTTTCTCCTTGTCTCCACCGTCATCACATTGGTACCGCGCGAGGTATTCAGCATTCCCAGTAGATTTCCAAGGGTCCGCGACACTGCACAAAATAAAAGCACATTTCTCACTTCTGCTGAAGGACGTGAATATTAAGAGGAAAACCTTCCAAAGTCAAACAAACAAACAAAAACATCCGGACTACAGGAACACTCTCCAAGATATGCCATTTAGAAACCTCTCCTGTCATTAGGACACCTTCTTCAGCTCCCACAGAAAGGGGTTTTGCCCCTCTTGCTTCTGAAGCCATTGCACTAAAAAAGCAAACGCATCTGTCTCCCTCCACATGCTGCTCTGAATAAGAGCCAGAATATTCAAAACCACTCTCTTTGTTCTCCCCACATAGCCGAAAAAACACCGGTTGAAACAGAGTTTTCTACCTCTCGCCCAACAATTTACATTCACATAGCCTATGACTGAAAAAATAAAAGGCGGGGCTGAGGAGGAACAGCCAGTGTTGGAAATGAAAAAAAGCAGCCCGTTTCTTCATAGTCTTAAGCCTATGCTACTAGGACAAAAACAAAACAAAACAAAACAAGAGGAGAGGAGAACAAGAGCGGGAAATTTACCTGTTCTCCAAGTGTTAAATTGCAAAGCCTCCTCTGGAGGATCAACAGCTGTGAATTCAGCGTGCTTAGGAGAAGTCAGATCTACATCTGAACCAAAACTATTTCAGTAGGATCACTAACTTATGTTACTCTGAAGAAGCAGACAGCACCGTTTCTATGTTAGGAAATAGCTGAACAGAGTATGTTATTCACTTGAATTTTATTCAGGCAGGTTTGTTTAGGAAGGCTGGGTTTCACTAGAACATTACTAGCCTGTAAGCCTCATGGCATCACCTTCCATCTTGACTGCTAAACCTCCTTGCTACCTACTATCTTCTTTGCCAAGATACAGCTGTCCACATGTACTTTTCCTACTTGGCTGGACTGAATTTAATAAGGTATCTTGCAACTCTTCCTCTTGGTTGCCACTTAATCCTCAAACCAAATGAAAACTATTTGCCTTTAACCTCTTTATTCCAGGTGTTCTTTCCTAGTGGTCATTTAAAAATGGGAAAAAAATTCCATCAACTTTTTTTTTAATATCCACCAGACTGTTAAGTCATCAAGCAATTAAAGACTGTTTGAAATAATCTCAAGATTAATATAAAAGGAATTCCTCAAACACGCTGAGGCTGCTTACCTTTAATACACCCGTTGGATGCGATGGAGCTGTATTTCTTGCTTTTGCCTGCACTGGAAGGCTTCCCTTCCTTGTCAGGTTGTTTACTGCCCTCACTTCTGCGTTGCTCACATGAAGAGCCATCTGGAGGATGGGGTTCTTCCTTCTTCTCCCGGGTTATCTTCTGGAAACGAGAACCTAAGTATTCCAAGGAGCCTTTCACTTTCCTGGTGTTTCTCCTTTTTTTTCTTTTTCTTCTCCTTTTTCTTCTCCTTTTTCTTCTCCTTTTTCTTCTCCTTTTTCTTCTTTTTCTTACGCTTGTGATTGGCATTGTCAAAGTGGAGCGCACAGAAACACAAATCGTGAAGTCTGAAAGAAACATGCAAGTTAAAAAGAGAAAAAAAGATGTGGCACTTGTTGCCTATATGAAACTTTATTTTTTTTACCACAGGTGATGATTTGCAGCATGTCAGCTATTTTGTGGTGCTTTGTGCACACGCAACTTACTTTAGATGCAGCAAACTTAAGCCCTCAGATTGAAGGACCATAGGTCCTGGTTTGTACACAGATCATTAACCATGGTTAGCTCTGGAATACGTGCAAGCAGAAAAAAACTTTTAACCTAATCCGGAATGGTGTACAGATGTGATTCGAACTATGTGGTCTAACGCTAGTGCTCTGACACAATTCAGCAATAGCTTTCCTATCTTCACTGATCAACCTAACAACATGATCCCCAGCCAGCTGATGCTATCTAAATAACTTAGAAGCTACCAGAAAAAAAAAAAAAAAAAAAAAAAAAAAAGAAGAAAAAACGAGAATAGAAAAAAGGTAAAAAAAAAAAAAAAAAAAAGGAAGACATGAGAAGCACTCAGAAATGAATTAGGATAAAAAATGCGGAGTATGCTGGAATCCTTGCTTACTTGGAATCCTTCTCTCCATGTTTATCCTTAGACTTCTTTTTCTTCTCGAACTTGTGATATTTTTGCATTTTTTTCACCACCTAAAAGCTCCTTTTCTATCTTTCTGTCTTTCCTTTCTATTTCACTTTCACTACCTTCTGCACGGGTATATTTTCTTTTTCTGTTTCTTTCTGTTTCATTTTTCTGGCGACAGTTCTCCAAATGAGCTGACACAGGTGGAAGCGCATGTCTTTCACGAGAATGTCTTCTGGAATGTTGCTGATGTACCGAGCAACGATGCAAGTCTGCTCGGGGTGTGCTAAAGCGACGTACATCTTCCTCTCTCAAGAGGGAACTGTGAGGCCATCCGCTTTTGTAATGATAACGTTTATGTGAGCTGCTGTAGTAAGTTGCAGTCGATTTGTCAAAGGCTGCATCGCCGTGAGAGAACTTTCTCTCTCTACTGTCTCCTGTCGCATGAGGTGAATAGTAATCATTGGAATAGCTACATCTTTCCCATCTCCGTGCTTCATCTCGATAGTATCTTTCTCTGCTCCAACTTCTTTCCCCTTTGGATCGGTAATATCTATTGCTACCTCGTTCTGATCTTCCTCCGCTGCCAGATCTGTACTTTGAATATTTGACCGCTCTTCTGCCATTCTCAGGGCTGTTTCTTTCATGAGGGAAAGATCTGCACCTGCTTCCCTCCCAGTGCTCCTGCTTGTGACGCTTTTGCTCAACAACTTCCACGCTCTGAGAACACCTCCTCTTGCTGGAAGGACCTGCTTTTTGACTCTCCTTCTCTTCAGTAGGAGCATGTTCCCTCTTCCTTTGGTAATGCTCTTTGTCAGTTTTTTTAGTCTCGTCCTTTGTATCTTGGCGCCTATCTGCAATAGCTGAGGAGCAAAGGTTTTTAGAGGTACATTCAGTGTCAGACTTGAGAGAGGAAGCTTGCCGCAATTTCTCACCAGGCTCAGAAGACTCTTTGCCGGACAAAACATTTTCTTTTGAAATGAGGTCATGTTCTTTTGATCTTCTTGGTTTCTCCTTGTCTCCACCGTCATCACATTGGTACCGCGCGAGGTATTCAGCATTCCCAGTAGATTTCCAAGGGTCCGCGACACTGCACAAAATAAAAGCACATTTCTCACTTCTGCTGAAGGACGTGAATATTAAGAGGAAAACCTTCCAAAGTCAAACAAACAAACAAAAACCTCCGGACTACAGGAACACTCTCCAAGATATGCCATTTAGAAACCTCTCCTGTCATTAGGACACCTTCTTCAGCTCCCACAGAAAGGGGTTTTGCCCCTCTTGCTTCTGAAGCCATTGCACTAAAAAAGCAAACGCATCTGTCTCCCTCCACATGCTGCTCTGAATAAGAGCCAGAATATTCAAAACCACTCTCTTTGTTCTCCCCACATAGCCGAAAAAACACCGGTTGAAACAGAGTTTTCTACCTCTCGCCCAACAATTTACATTCACATAGCCTATGACTGAAAAAATAAAAGGCGGGGCTGAGGAGGAACAGCCAGTGTTGGAAATGAACAAAAGCAGCCCGTTTCTTCATAGTCTTAAGCCTATGCTACTAGGAAAAAAACAAAACAAAACAAAACAAGAGGAGAGGAGAACAAGAGCGGGAAATTTACCTGTTCTCCAGGTGTTAAATTGCAAAGCCTCCTCTGGAGGATCAACAGCTGTGAATTCAGCGTGCTTAGGAGAAATCAGATCTACATCTGAACCAAAACTATTTCAGTAGGATCACTAACTTATGTTACTCTGAAGAAGCAGACAGCACCGTTTCTATGTTAGGAAATAGCTGAACAGAGTATGTTATTCACTTGAATTTTATTCAGGCAGGTTTGTTTAGGAAGGCTGGGTTTCACTACAACATTACTAGCCTGTAAGCCTCATGGCATCACCTTCCATCTTGACTGCTAAACCTCCTTGCTACCTACTATCTTCTTTGCCAAGATACAGCTGTCCACATGTACTTTTCCTACTTGGCTGGACTGAATTTAATAAGGTATCTTGCAGCTCTTTCTCTTGTTTGCCACTTAATCCTCAAACCAAATGAAAACTATTTGCCTTTAACCTCTTCATTCCAGGTGTTCTTTCCTAGTGGTCATTTAAAAATGGGAAAAAAATTCCATCAACTTTTTTTTTAATATCCATCAGACTGTTAAGTCATCAAGCAATTAAAGACTGTTTGAAATAATCTCAAGATTAATATAAAAGGAATTCCTCAAACACGCTGCGGCTGCTTACCTTTAATACACCCGTTGGATGCGATGGAGCTGTATTTCTTGCTTTTGCCTGCACTGGAAGGCTTCCCTTCCTTGTCAGGTTGTTTACTGCCCTCACTTCTGCATTGCTCACATGAAGAGCCATCTGGAGGATGGGGTTCTTCCTTCTTCTCCCGGGTTATCTTCTGGAAACGAGGACCTAAGTATTCCAAGGAGCCTTTCACTTTCCTGGTGTTTCTCCTTTTTTTTCTTTTTCTTCTCCTTTTTCTTCTCCTTTTTCTTCTCCTTTTTCTTCTCCTTTTTCTTCTTTTTCTTACGCTTGTGATTGGCATTGTCAAAGTGGAGCGCACAGAAACACAAATCGTGAAGTCTGAAAGAAACATGCAAGTTAAAAAGAGAAAAAAAAGATGTGGCACTTGTTGCCTATATGAAACTTTATTTTTTTTACCACAGGTGATGATTTGCAGCATGTCAACTATTTTGTGGTGCTTTGTGCACACGCAACTTACTTTAGATGCAGCAAACTTAAGCCCTCAGATTGAAGGACCATAGGTCCTGGTTTGTACACAGATCATTAACCATGGTTAGCTCTGGAATACGTGCAAGCAGAAAAAAACTTTTAACCTAATCCGGAATGGTGTACAGATGTGATTCGAACTATGTGGTCTAACGCTAGTGCTCTGACACAATTCAGCAATAGCTTTCCTATCTTCACTGATCAACCTAACAACATGATCCCCAGCCAGCTGATGCTATCTAAATAACTTAGAAACTACCGGAAAAAAAAAAAAAAAAAAAAAAAAAAGAAGAAAAAACGAGAATAAAAAAAAAAGTAGAAAAAAAAAAAAAAAAGGAAGACATGAGAAGCACCCAGAAATGAATTAGGATAAAAAATGCGGAGTATGCTGGAATCCTTGCTTACTTGGAATCCTTCTCTCCATGTTTATCCTTAGACTTCTTTTTCTTCTCGAACTTGTGATATTTTTGCATTTTTTTCACCACCTAAAAGCTCCTTTTCTATCTTTCTGTCTTTCTTTTCTATTTCACTTTCACTACCTTCTGCACGGGTATATTTTCTTTTTCTGTTTCTTTCTGTTTCATTTTTCTGGCGACAGTTCTCCAAATGAGCTGACACAGGTGGAAGTGCATGTCTTTCACGAGAATGTCTTCTGGAATGTTGCTGATGTACCGAGCAACGATGCAAGTCTGCTCGGGGTGTGCTAAAGCGACGTACATCTTCCTCTCTCAAGAGGGAACTGTGAGGCCATCCGCTTTTGTAATGATAACGCTTATGTGACCTGCTGTAGTAAGTTGCAGTCGATTTGTCAAAGGCTGCATCGCCGTGAGAGAACTTTCTCTCTCTACTGTCTCCTGTCGCATGAGGTGAATAGTAATCATTGGAATAGCTACATCTTTCCCATCTCCGTGCTTCATCTCGATAGTATCTTTCTCTGCTCCAACTTCTTTCCCCTTTGGATCGGTAATATCTATTGCTACCTCGTTCTGATCTTCCTCCGCTGCCAGATCTGTACTTTGAATATTTGACCGCTCTTCTGCCATTCTCAGGGCTGTTTCTTTCATGAGGGAAAGATCTGCACCTGCTTCCCTCCCAGTGCTCCTGCTTGTGACGCTTTTGCTCAACAACTTCCACGCTCTGAGAACACCTCCTCTTGCTGGAAGGACCTGCTTTTTGACTCTCCTTCTCTTCAGTAGGAGCATGTTCCCTCTTCCTTTGGTAATGCTCTTTGTCAGTTTTTTTTAGTCTCGTCCTTTGTATCTTGGCGCCTATCTGCAATAGCTGAGGAGGAAAGGTTTTTAGAGCTACATTCAGTGTCAGACTTGAGAGAGGAAGTTTGCCGCAATTTCTCACCAGGCTCAGAAGACTCTTTGCCGGACAAAACATTTTCTTTTGAAATGAGGTCACGTTCTTTTCAACTTCTTAGTTTCTCCTTGTCTCCACCGTCATCACATTGGTACTGCGCGAGGTATTCAGCATTCCCAGTAGATTTCCGAGGGTCCGCGACACTGCACAAAATAAAAGCACATTTCTCACTTCTGCTGAAGGACGTGAATATTAAGAGGAAAACCTTCCAAAGTCAAACAAACAAACAAAAACCTCCGGACTACAGGAACACTCTCCAAGATATGCCATTTAGAAACCTCTCCTGTCATTAGGACACCTTCTTCAGCTCCCACAGAAAGGGGTTTTGCCCCTCTTGCTTCTGAAGCCATTGCACTAAAAAAGCAAACGCATCTGTCTCCCTCCACATGCTGCTCTGAATAAGAGCCAGAATATTCAAAACCACTCTCTTTGTTCTCCCCACATAGCCGAAAAAACACCGGTTGAAACAGAGTTTTCTACCTCTCGCCCAACAATTTACATTCACATAGCCTATGACTGAAAAAATAAAAGGCGGGGCTGAGGAGGAACAGCCAGTGTTGGAAATGAAAAAAAGCAGCCCGTTTCTTCATAGTCTTAAGCCTATGCTACTAGGAAAAAAACAAAACAAAACAAAACAAGAGGAGAGGAGAACAAGAGCGGGAAATTTACCTGTTCTCCAGGTGTTAAATTGCAAAGCCTCCTCTGGAGGATCAACAGCTGTGAATTCAGCGTGCTTAGGAGAAATCAGATCTACATCTGAACCAAAACTATTTCAGTAGGATCACTAACTTATGTTACTCTGAAGAAGCAGACAGCACCGTTTCTATGTTAGGAAATAGCTGAACAGAGTATGTTATTCACTTGAATTTTATTCAGGCAGGTTTGTTTAGGAAGGCTGGGTTTCACTACAACATTACTAGCCTGTAAGCCTCATGGCATCACCTTCCATCTTGACTGCTAAACCTCCTTGCTACCTACTATCTTCTTTGCCAAGATACAGCTGTCCACATGTACTTTTCCTACTTGGCTGGACTGAATTTAATAAGGTATCTTGCAACTCTTCCTCTTGGTTGCCACTTAATCCTCAAACCAAATGAAAACTATTTGCCTTTAACCTCTTCATTCCAGGTGTTCTTTCCTAGTGGTCATTTAAAAATGGGAAAAAAATTCCATCAACTTTTTTTTTAATATCCATCAGACTGTTAAGTCATCAAGCAATTAAAGACTGTTTGAAATAATCTCAAGATTAATATAAAAGGAATTCCTCAAACACGCTGCGGCTGCTTACCTTTAATACACCCGTTGGATGCGATGGAGCTGTATTTCTTGCTTTTGCCTGCACTGGAAGGCTTCCCTTCCTTGTCAGGTTGTTTACTGCCCTCACTTCTGCATTGCTCACATGAAGAGCCATCTGGAGGATGGGGTTCTTCCTTCTTCTCCCGGGTTATCTTCTGGAAACGAGGACCTAAGTATTCCAAGGAGCCTTTCACTTTCCTGGTGTTTCTCCTTTTTTTTCTTTTTCTTCTCCTTTTTCTTCTCCTTTTTCTTCTCCTTTTTCTTCTCCTTTTTCTTCTCCTTTTTCTTCTTTTTCTTATGCTTGTGATTGGCATTGTCAAAGTGGAGCGCACAGAAACACAAATCGTGAAGTCTGAAAGAAACATGCAAGTTAAAAAGAGAAAAAAAAGATGTGGCACTTGTTGCCTATATGAAACTTTATTTTTTTACCACAGGTGATGATTTGCAGCATGTCAGCTATTTTGTGGTGCTTTGTGCACACGCAACTTACTTTAGATGCAGCAAACTTAAGCCCTCAGATTGAAGGACCATAGGTCCTGGTTTGTACACAGATCATTAACCATGGTTAGCTCTGGAATACGTGCAAGCAGAAAAAAACTTTTAACCTAATCCGGAATGGTGTACAGATGTGATTCGAACTATGTGGTCTAACGCTAGTGCTCTGACACAATTCAGCAATAGCTTTCCTATCTTCACTGATCAACCCAACAACATGATCCCCAGCCAGCTGATGCTATCGAAATAACTTAGAAACTACCAGAAAAAAAAAAAAAAAAAAAAAAAAAATAAAAAAAAAAGAGAAAAAACGAGAATAAAAAAAAAGTAGAAAAAAAAAAAAAAAGGAAGACATGAGAAGCACCCAGAAATGAATTAGGATAAAAAATGCGGAGTATGCTGGAATCCTTGCTTACTTGGAATCCTTCTCTCCATGTTTATCCTTAGACTTCTTTTTCTTCTCGAACTTGTGATATTTTTGCATTTTTTTCACCACCTAAAAGCTCCTTTTCTATCTTTCTGTCTTTCTTTTCTATTTCACTTTCACTACCTTCTGCACGGGTATATTTTCTTTTTCTGTTTCTTTCTGTTTCATTTTTCTGGCGACAGTTCTCCAAATGAGCTGACACAGGTGGAAGCGCATGTCTTTCACGAGAATGTCTTCTGGAATGTTGCTGATGTACCGAGCAACGATGCAAGTCTGCTCGGGGTGTGCTAAAGCGACGTACAGCTTCCTCTCTCAAGAGGGAACTGTGAGGCCATCCGCTTTTGTAATGATAACGCTTATGTGACCTGCTGTAGTAAGTTGCAGTCGATTTGTCAAAGGCTGCATCGCCGTGAGAGAACTTTCTCTCTCTACTGTCTCCTGTCGCATGAGGTGAATAGTAATCATTGGAATAGCTACATCTTTCCCATCTCCGTGCTTCATCTCGATAGTATCTTTCTCTGCTCCAACTTCTTTCCCCTTTGGATCGGTAATATCTATTGCTACCTCGTTCTGATCTTCCTCCGCTGCCAGATCTGTACTTTGAATATTTGACCGCTCTTCTGCCATTCTCAGGGCTGTTTCTTTCATGAGGGAAAGATCTGCACCTGCTTCCCTCCCAGTGCTCCTGCTTGTGACGCTTTTGCTCAACAACTTCCACGCTCTGAGAACACCTCCTCTTGCTGGAAGGACCTGCTTTTTGACTCTCCTTCTCTTCAGTAGGAGCATGTTCCCTCTTCCTTTGGTAATGCTCTTTGTCAGTTTTTTTAGTCTCGTCCTTTGTATCTTGGCGCCTATCTGCAATAGCTGAGGAGGAAAGGTTTTTAGAGCTACATTCAGTGTCAGACTTGAGAGAGGAAGCTTGCCGCAATTTCTCACCAGGCTCAGAAGACTCTTTGCCGGACAAAACATTTTCTTTTGAAATGAGGTCATGTTCTTTTGATCTTCTTGGTTTCTCCTTGTCTCCACCGTCATCACATTGGTACTGCGCGAGGTATTCAGCATTCCCAGTAGATTTCCGAGGGTCCGCGACACTGCACAAAATAAAAGCACATTTCTCACTTCTGCTGAAGGACGTGAATATTAAGAGGAAAACCTTCCAAAGTCAAACAAACAAACAAAAACCTCCGGACTACAGGAACACTCTCCAAGATATGCCATTTAGAAACCTCTCCTGTCATTAGGACACCTTCTTCGGCTCCCACAGAAAGGGGTTTTGCCCCTCTTGCTTCTGAAGCCATTGCACTAAAAAAGCAAACGCATCTGTCTCCCTCCACATGCTGCTCTGAGAAAAAAAGGCATAGGGGCGAGCGGGGAACAGCCAATGTTTCTCTAGACAGTGGAGAAAAATGGAAAAACATTCTATGAAGGAACACAAGTTCTCCCTGAGGCACCAACCTGCTTCAGAGTGATATGCTCAGTGCTGATCATTAGTTCTGTTCGTAACACTGGACATACAGGATGGAATTGTACTAATTTAAATCCTTCCATTAAATACTATTAGTAGACAGATAAAACCGTAACGAACTTCCATAAAGTCTTGTCTTAATCAGACTGTGCTCATTTTACCTCATTTCCTCTGACAAGCTGTTCAGCTGGCTGGCTGTGAGGGACTCCGTGATGACTTCTCGATTGACTGAAGGCATAGCTCCAGGCATCTGCAATTAAAACGCACAAGTCAGCAGACAGAAAAAATACTATTTGTAGTAGTACTGAGGACTAGTCTTCTCAGAATTTCTCCATCAAAGGCTAAGCAAGACCGCTTTGAGTTGTATGCATTATCTACACTTCAAAGATAACCCCAACTCACCTCCCAAAATCTACTTTATGAAACTTAGGAATTTTTATCTCAGCTGAGCTTAAGTTGACAAGCTCTAATGTAAGCTCAGGTCTGCAAATTCTAATGGGATAATACCACAAAGTCTTACAATCACATTTGTGCTGTGTTTTCTCAGTATTTCACCTGAATTAGGAACACAATAAACACTCCCGAATACATCATAGGTGAGAAATTCTCCATGGAGCAAATCTATGTTTCAAGCAATCCATTTGTTTTAGACCATCTCAGAAGGTTTAACAGGTTCAACTCGGCAAGTGGAATCATCAAGTTTCAGTCCGTTTTCTTTAGATTCATTAACTAAGCTAATAGCACCATTTAGTGAATCGGTTTTTGGCAGCTCATGCGGGGATCTTCCTTCGTCAGCATTCTGACAGGAAGAACTGGAATGCTGCAATGTCCGGACTACCTTTCCAACCAAAATTCCATTAGAGGACATTGCATTGCAATTCCTTTTGAATAAGCCCTTTGACTCCTCCTCAGATTTTCCCGAAGATTCTGCACCGTAAGGGACTGTGTTATCAGAGCTGAGTTTAGGATTTCCATTCACTGTTGGCTCCACAAAAATTTCATCAGAAACTTGTTTGTTTGTTTGCATTTGCTTCATTTGCATTACCGAATTTGTAATTGTGGATGAAGGAACAGCCTGGTAGAGATCTTCATCCTCCACAGCACTGCTAAGACAGTCAGGCTGTGACACAGTCTGACGAGCAGGCAATTTATTGTGAATACTGATGGTGATCTTCTGTTTTCTTGGCGTATCAGTAATTGAAGGCCTGGTAATTGCCTGGTTTTGAACACAGGCCATTGGTGGTGCTGAAGATGGCCTTTTTAGGGTGACACCAGTGGTCTTTGCGTCCTCTTGTATGGATCCACTTCCATTTAAACGGCTTGAATTCTGTATTTAAAAAGAAGAAATTGCAAGATGGATTAACGCAAACACTGCATTTAACATTTTGAAACACAAAACTCTCCTACTGAGTATTTCTACAAATGGTCTTAACACCTAAAAAGAAAAACACACTGCCCTTTAAAGAGAAATTCAAGTCCAAGAAGCGTATTCAATTCCTGCTTTTGGTTTACTGCAGGTTGGTATCAAATTAACATCATCTTGGAAAACCAGCCAAACAACTTAACATTACCTAATGCTATTCCCAAATATATTTATTTTCCCCTTTAAACATACCCTGAAAAGCCTGAAGTAATTGTTCTGGTGCTCAGGAATAAGACAATTAGTTTGCCCTGTCTTAGCTAAAGTGACGACGATAGGAAAAACACGTCCTCTTTTAAATGATTCGAGGATTAGTACACTCTGCTTAAATTGTCAAAGAGCGTAGCTCTCTGTGCTTTAGAAAGCTGTCTTGGAGGTATAAAGTAATGGAGTCGCCTGGCTGCACAATTTAGCAGTAACCACTGTTTGAATGACTCTGGCTGTAGCATGAGGGCTGTGAAGAAAGCTGCAGCGTGGGAAGGAAAACAAAACTAAGATGCCGAAAACCAAACAAAAAACCCCACACCAAACCCCAAACCCACTAGCACTTTGGTGCCGTTATCTGCCCTCCCGCTTCCCTGAATTACCTTAATCATGTGAGGAGGAAGTCGTGGTCCCATAAATCCAGCCTGCTTACTATTAGCCCCCTGCTGACCAGGGGGGAATGAACAGGGATAAGATGGTGCTGGCAAGTAAAACGCACGGTCTCCAAGTGTCAAATCATAGCGCCTTCAGAAAAGAGCAGTGATCGTAGTTTAGTTTTTCTTTCAGCCTACTCTTGGATTAAATCCCATCCTATAATTTTAGAGCAACAGTTCATACGATATGGAAGCCTTCTCTACAGAAGGCTTCGCCAAGACTACAAGCTGAAAAGAAGAGAACAGTCTTCCTACTAAGACTATCACTTTCAGAGCAATAATTCATTCTTACACCACAGATGACTTTCACTTCTCTCCTTCTCTAAATTAGCCAGCTACAGATAACACAGAGATAGCAATTTACACAAGTGCTGCAGTTTAAGGCCAAGCGACAAAAGATAATAAATGACACCGAGAATTTCACGTTAGACAGAACTGAGTTAGACAAATCATAATCTTTTCCCGGGATAGCAAGAAAAACACTTGCAAAACAGAAAAATATCAATAACAGGAAAGTAAACCTCTTCTGAACACATTTGAAGAGTTGTTATTACCTGATATAAAAAAGTATGTAAGCTTGCTGACCAAGAACTCTTTTAATGTCACTACGGACTACTTTAGCATCATTCATCTGATACCAAAGTCCATTACCAGCCTGCAAATAAACACAACGATTTCTTTAGGTGAATTGCACGTTTTCCAAATGAAATCACGGATAGGAACAAAATACACACGTGTCAAATAAAAATAGAATGAAATCTTTTTCCCTAGAAACAGTAGCTGCTAGTCACGCTTTAATTGGTTTGCCAGCACAACCTCTACCCTGTTAGAAATGCTGTTGATTTCTACCTTTACGTAGCATATATAGTGTCCTGAGTGACAGTTGACACCGTGATGTACCAGCACCGCATATAAGGCATAGAGCAGTGGTTCTCCCATTGACTGCGACATGTAGGCTCTCAGGTCCAAATACTCCGGCTATTTCACCTCCTAAAGAGAGACCAAGAAGATAGAAAAATTATCCCACAGTACTTCGTGGACTAGCCAGAGAAAAACACTTCCAAAAAACACAGACTAGAATTTATTTCTAGAATGTATTTCTAGAATATATTTCTTGATTCACTACAAATAAGTCTTCCCATAAACAATGTTTAAGACGAGAAGTTGCAGAGAACTGTTTCCTGATGAATCAGCCTTCTCAGAGGAAAGCATATGCTTCTTGTCAAGCGGGAACTTTATTGATATTAAGAGAAAGAATAAGCCATAGTCGTTAGTCTACAATTATTGTCTGAAAATATTAACAACTTTCAGCTTTGGGGGATGTCCCATTACACGATGATATAGTTGCATTACAGTGGTAAATATACCTTGTTGATCTTTCCACCTGTGAAATCTGCAAATCTTTTCAGTGATATTGTGAGAACCTTGGAAGAACGGTGTATGGTAAATCTCTTGGATGCAGGAACCATCTTTTTACACCTTAAAAACAAGCAGAGATAAGTGTTTGAAGGCATCTTCTTTTTTCGCCCCCAAAACAAACTCGTTTTAATGCCTCACGCATGCCTATGCTATCTGAATGATATTTACTTGCATAATAGGTTGGTCTTTTTTCTTTGCATAAACCCATGCACTGCGTGTCAGGTTTGTTAATACAGAGAAGAAGGTACATTTTCCCAACAACTCAGAGCATAGCGGGAACAGGAATCTCGCACGAAAGGGTGTTACCAGGTTGGATGGCAAGGTTCCATTTCTTGGTCTACAAAAGTGGCTATTTGAATTCCAATCCTGGATACATTCTTTCAGCTTTCAAGGGAAATACAAATACTGAAAGTGGAACGAGAGAGCCTTGGTCCCCAGGACTAGACATTGCAAATAATCTCCAACGTAGGTCGTCTATCAACATCAAAAATACAACAGAAGCACATGGTCATTCTACAGGAGGGAGACATTTAACAGTAGGAAGTCTTCATGTACTGAGCTTGTCTGGAAAGACGCTGAAACCATCTGCCATCCTTTGAAACAAAAGAGTTAAGTTTGATACATTGCCCGCTCCAAGGTAGGACCTACAGTGTAAGCAGTGAAAATTAGCCCCTAGCCCAGAGAACAACAGAAACTGGGCAGTTTACATCAAGAAAAGTACTATCGAGAGCTAATAAATAGAAAGAACAAAAGTATCTCTTTTTGAATTCTGATGGCAAAATACGAGCCAGAGAATTGCAAACCCATAGGGAATGCCTATGAACAAGACTTCCCCCTCCAAAGAAACAAAAATCCAAGTCTTTTATAAAATTCCACAAAACTCCTAAGTAGATCCAAAGTTTAGAGGTAGTCCAACAGAGTCACGCAACATAGAAAACTGACATCTAGGATTAAGACCTAATTAGTCAAAATCTTACTCGCTACATTTATAGCAATTCTCTCCATCCAGCTCTTCAGCTTTCACAAAGAGTTCCAGAGCTCTGCTAACAGATGAAACCGCCTAGAGCAGCGAGAAAGAAGAGCGTAAAGTCACTGTAAATTCAAAATTCCAGAGACGTACCAGTAGTTTATAAGAGAATCTTACTAACATACTCAAGCGATCTACTATGAGCTCAGAAAGTTGGACTTCGAAACAAATACTTTTCCAGTAACCTAGACAGCATCTATAGTGTGCTTTGTCATCGATACTGGGGACAAATTCATCAGTCTAACAGTTAGATGTATGTTGAGGTAGAACAACAAAGAAGGATGACAGCATCATAATTTTTGCAGAAAGAGAATTCTTTCCCCTTAAACCCAATGCAAATGTGGAGACTATTTACATGGGTTCCACAGAAGGACAAAGTCCAATCCACTTCCTTAGCACCACCAAGCTCTTACGTTTTAACATTATATGTGGTTTGCTTTTTTAAGTTAAACAAGTTTAATTTAGAAAGTTCTCCATGTACTTAAACATCATGAATTATATTTAGAAAACATCTTACCTTTATATCCAAAGTGATATCAAGAAATGCCTCATACGTATCCGAAACTGCTTTGCAATTCAAGCACTTCACTGCAAGCAAAATATAAATGCTTAACATTATGTGAAGGAGACTAACTGTCCAAATTCAAGTTGTTGACAGATACTACTTTAGACAAACTACAGACTGCTTTACTACCGACAAAAGACACAGATCAGTTCTAAGGACAGCAATATTTTTTAAAGTACCTCTCGATCTTAGAAATCCTCCAAATATTTGATGAATGATGGTGGTAGCTTGAGAAGATCTGTCCAATCTGGAAATAAATTATCATCAGACCTCAGAAGATTTAAGGCGCACAGTTAACTCTTCAAAGACTTTTATGAAAACCAAGGATGATGTAGACTTTCGTTGCTGATAGTAAATAAGGCACTAAAAGGTGCTAGGGATCATTTTGGATAGTAAATAAAGGACTAGAAGGTGCTAGAGAATGTATGAAAGTGAACTTGTTTATGCTTACTCGGTGCTTCCGTTCAAGCACGCTTCCTGCATAGCATCAACAGTATAGCGCAAGAACTCGTGTGCGTCTTCTTGACTGCCAAAACGGAAATGTTGTCCTATTCCTAAATAAGAAGATGATAGTATTTACCTCATTTAAAAATGAAATCATTCTTGTATTTCTAAAATCTCTCTTCTTTATAGTGTTAAAACCACTTATACACATCAAATAATTATTTGAAGATTACAAGCTATCGAAAAGAAACACATCTGAAGCCACTTACGACTGAGATTACTGATAACATGCGTAGGCTCGATGGCATCAACAGTGCAACGCAGGGCCTGGTTAATGTGAGTCTCCATCGTGCACATCATGCAAAAATCTTGTTCACGACCTGAAGAGTGAAAGAAGAAAGCATCCCAGTCCAGCGAAATATCCATAACTACAAACAAACATCTAAGTAAAATTTAAACTATACATACAATATCCACTCTCCTTGCTA
Organism: Mergus octosetaceus; assembly: GCA_036873955.1. Lineage (NCBI taxonomy): Eukaryota > Metazoa > Chordata > Aves > Anseriformes > Anatidae > Mergus > Mergus octosetaceus. Next base: position 25,002 of record JBAGBL010000488.1, read on the forward strand.
CATTCTATTCTCCCAACATGCCAATGTCCCAACAGTCTTGTAACATTTCATTTCACACAACTTTACAGAATAAAAATATCCACTAAGCCTGTATTCAAATGCATTTTGTGATGAGAAATCTAAAAGACTACTGATAAGTCACATTTGTAAAGGCTGACAGGAATGTGAACTCCACAGGCTGCAAAATGTATTACTCTCTAAAATTGCTACTAAATGCATTACTGTCCAATGCACTTCATTATTCCCATGAAGCAATAAATGATCCTTTAATAAATAAATAAATAAATAAATTAAATAATTAATTAATTAAACAAACATGGTGCGTTCATTGCACTCCATATGCTATTCGGAGCCCACTGCTAATACAGTGCTCAAAGCCAGCTTCTACAGGTAAAATCAGGCAAATAAGTTTGTCTCACAGAATCACTGCTGTTCTTTCACCTTCAGAGCTATCCAACAGATTCAAACTACTGTTAGAAAGTACTCACATGACTGGCCGTGCTCAAGAGAAAGCATGTAGTTGGCAAGTGGGGGTGTGTAGGTCAAACACTGTAGAGTAGCATTAAGAAAGCATGTGTTGCCAAGATTGTACAGGCCAACTCCAACACTTTGTGTTTCTTGCCAATCCATACAAATCTTCTCAGGTGGAAAAAGAATGCTCTGTGGCGGAGCAATTCCATCATTAACGACTGCAAGAAAGTTAAATTTAAAAAGAGATTTTGCTTGTTTGTTTCTAAGAAAGGTATTTAAAAAAATACTATTCTGCAGGAGCACCTAGAGGAGCTAGCTACAATCCAAACCAGAAAAACTTATTGCAGACAGCTTTAATACCGCCAAATTCAAATTGGCTGGTCTACACAATGTTTTGGGGAAAAAACAAAACAACTTTAGTCAACCATTTTAATTTTTCTAAGGCAAGGCTAACTGCCATTCTGTTTGTAGTACCTAATGCCAAGTTCCTCTCCGTCTCTAATCTTTAACCTGATTAACTCAGCTACTGTTTTTTTCCTTATTATAACTTCAACCACAAACTTAGACTTGAAATTATACGGTAAAAACGTAAAAACTAGTAACTAGGAATGACGGTACCCCTACAGATACCAGATCTTTTCCTGAGCAATGTTATCATTCAAAAAACCTGTGAAAAATGGAAGCTGTGAATAGCAACAATCAAACACTTCTCTTTGCAAAACGGAAGAGACATGGCTGATGTACTGGGTCTGGGAATCCGTGCATTACAAAAAGCTCCCCATATTTCTCTGTTGCCTGTAAATATATCAAAATTAATTTCTGTAACATCAGTCACTTCAGTTGCCTTAGGGGATTCGCTTTTGAAGTCTTTGTTCACAGTAGTCCCGTTCTCTATCAGTGCAACAAGTAAGAACTGCATTTTCTACTTTTGCTTTGAAGAAAATGGAGGCGGGATAAAGCGCACACTTACTTAGATCTCTTGGGGCAAAAGCCTTAGATTTTTCAGATGATCTACAAGAAATAGCACCTCCACGTCCTTGGGCCACAGAGACTTGGCTTGAATCTTCTGCAGGCGGTATCCGGCCCCAGTTTGCGGTGCGTGACATCAGAATTTTAGTACTTGGTTTCTTGGATTTGCCAGACCGCCTTGAAGAGGGCTTTTTAGACTTGGAAGATTTGGGCTTCTTAACTACGGTCATTGCTCGCATCTGCGACAGAGACAGAAGTTCTGGTTGACGTAAGAATATCAAGAAGCATTCCAAGAAGAAAAGAGTAGCAGAAGTCCTGTCACTTCGTCTCACAGAAACAGCCTTAAGAACTAAATCGCTGGTATGAATGATTTAAAAAGAATCCCCAAACTAAACACACAAAGTGAAAATTTCCATCTAAACTCTATCAGTATTACTTTTAGCTTCTGCAGAACTAGTGGCTGATGCCATTCCTTTCACTTCCGTAGGATTTTAATCCATTACAACTCTGGAGTCTTTTTAATATAAAAATGTAGAAGACGTTCTCTGAGGGGAATCAGTTATTTATTGATTTCCGCAGTTGCGCAATTATCTGTTAATTATTACCTATGATCTAATAGATAATTGTTGCAATTATCTATTGCTGGCGTTAGTAACGGAACACTATTACTTTACTGCTTGCGTTTTTCTGTTCCGTGTGCACAAAGGTACCCAGAACTCACTGCCACTTTTCTTCTGTCTTTCCAGGGCTCGCCCTCTACCTCACTGTCTACTGCACCACTCATGAGGGGTTTGTTGTGATTCTATAATGAGCCTAGCTTTTAAATACACCTTTTCTGGGCGTCACTGTGTGATAGCAAGTTAATTTGTGAGGGCTCCTCAGTCTACATCATGTGGTCGCTTTTTCCAGGTGAAAAAGCGGAGCCGTAAGCGGCAGGACACTAAAGCCCTGGCATGTTGAGATCCAAGAGGAGAGATGTTTGGCCCTCCTTTTCACTCCTGGGAACCATATACCTCAAAACCCACAGAGCATGGGCTATATCTCAGAGAAATCTTGGGAAAGGAGAGCATGAAGAGCATGTTTGCAAAGTTATTTCTCCCTGGGCTTCTTCTGCTTCTCCAAGAAATACGAGTTGGAATATAACTTTGGCAGCAGTACTCCTGGTGTTTTACTCCTACCACATTTAAAACTCCTACGAAAAACTGAAAAGTTAGACTAAACAGCAGCTCTTTCCGTTCTACTTTGTAAAGTTGCACGTTTTCCTCATGCAAAACAACAGGGGAATGTAAGCTAGAAACGGAAATGCTGAACGTAAAACAAAACAAAACAAACCTCAGCCCTCCAGGACAAAAGCCAATAACTGCTACAAAGTCCTTGTTAAAATGCTGATTAGGTTTCAAGGTGATACCGCTTTAAATAAGCGTAATTGTGTGTCCATAGGCAGAAGCTGAATAATGACAGGATGAACTTCTATACTTCATGTTTTCTTACTGTCTTACTGTAGCACACAGGAACTTGTTACCTTTAGGGAAACCACTAACCTAATGGAGGGTTTAAAACATAAGCTAGTTTGTTATACCAAAATGACTGAGAGAACAAAGCATCAAGTGCTTTCAGATTTCTAGCACACCTTGATTGCTATCCATTGAACTTCAGACACGTTAAACAAAACACAGTAAATAAGAAAACTCCTAGTCCCACAGCTGGCAAATTGCGTGCAGAGGTTGTAATTAGAACTTTTTTCCCTTGACATTTTACATTGAAGATTGATTTAAAGCCATTCTATACACACTTTCCATTCCTGAAAAAACAATACGCAAACCTGAAAAATGCATTTACATGACAAACGAAGTCGTCCTTGTCCGATTGGAAGACTAAGGTGACAGCTCCTGGGCTCAGGGATTTTCAGATGAGCTCCGATCTTCACCAGTGACAGCTCCTTTTTTCGCATTGAAAGGGAAAATGTTTCAGCAACACATTGAAAACATACTTAAGGGACAAGAAACAAAATCAAGACTGCAGTGAGAAGGAGAACAGAAAAACAATACTGGGGAAAAAGAAAAGAAAAAAAAGAAGGAAAGGAAAGGAAAGGAAAGGAAAGGAAAGGAAAGGAAAGGAAAGGAAAGGAAAGGAAAGGAAAGGAAAGGAAAGGAAAGAGAAAGGAAGGGAAGGGAAGGGAAGGGAAGGGAAGGGAAGGGAAGGGAAGGGAAGGGAAGGGAAGGGAAGGGAAGGGAAGGGAAAGGAAAGGAAAGGAAAGGAAAGGAAAGGAAAGGAAAGGAAAGGAAAGGAAAGGAAAGGAAAGGAAAGGAAAGGAAAGGAAAGGAAAGGAAAGGAAAGGAAAGGAAAGGAAAGGAAAGGAAAGTGTTGGGAATGTTTCTAAGAAACAAGGTTACGAGTCCGACGAACAGCTATTTGATATGAGCTTGTCTTGATCATTGTGGGAAAGCACCGAGTAGTATGGACGGAATGTAGTGGGAGGAAAGAAGGGAGCTGTGCCCAATTAAAGAATTCAGAAAAATATTGTTACCAGTAGCTGGCTTCAAGGATGTGACTGCTCATCACAAGGGGGTTGTTTTTGTGCAGGTGCGGTTGTTTTCTTCTAGTTGCTTTTCTGAGTGCTTTGACCAATAGTCTGTGTGAGAAACTGTCCACCCCTGTTAAGTTCATTATAAAAGTTAGGCTATTCGGGCAATCAAATGAACTATGCTTTATCACTCACATTGAGTCGACTGCATTTGTTCCTTCAACCGCAATCCGACGATCTTTTTTCCAACAAGTGGCGCCCGAACAGGGACTCTGCTAGGGTCGACAACTAATCTTTTTTCCAACAAGTGGCGCCCGAACAGGGACTCTGCTAGGGTCGACAACTAATCTTTTTTCCAACAAGTGGCGCCCGAACAGGCTGAACCTGTGAGCGGCATCGACAGCGACCGGGGACCCTCCAAGGACCTGGACTTGAAAAGCATCGACAGCGAACGGGGACCCTCCAGGGACCTGAAACAGGGACACTTCAAGGACCTGACGGACTTGAAAGGGATCGTCAAAGGGCAGCTGAAGCAGAGGGGCACCGGAAAGCAGCGACCGGGGGGTCAAGAGCGACCGAACACTACCATCACGGCTGGTGTGTCGTCTCCGAGGACCTGAACTCCGTCAGAGGGTTCACCATCTGCAGGCTACAAGGCAAAGGCAAAAGCTGCAGGGTTTAGTAGGGTAAGGCGTTTTTTTTTTTTCTTTTTCTCTATTTTTGTTTTGTATTTTTGCCATAGTGCAGGTGCCTTAGTGCAGGTTGTGCCATAGTGAAGGTTTTGCCATAGTGCAGGTATTGCCATAGTGCAGGTTTTGCCATAGTGCAGGTGGTGCCATTGTGCAGGTTTTGCCTTAGCACAGGTTTTGCCTTTGTGCAGGTTTTGCCTTTGTGCAGGTTTTGCCTTAGCGCAGGTTTTGCC
>JBAGBL010000490.1:7500-29535 GCA_036873955.1 Mergus octosetaceus
CTGGTGTTTCTTCTTCATTTCTCCTTTCTCCTTATCGTCTTCTTCTTCTCCTTCTTCTTCTTCTTCAGGTGTTTCTTCTTCATTTCTCCTTTCTCGTTATCGTCTTCTTCTTCTTCTTCTTCTTCTTCATCTTCTTCTTCTTCTTCTCCTTCTTCTTCAGGTGTTTCTTCTTCATTTCTCCTTTCTCGTTATCGTCTTCTTCTTCTTCTTCTTCTTCTTCTTCTTCTTCTTCTTCTTCTTCTTCTTCTTCTTCTTCTTCTTCTTCACCTTCTTCTTCTTCAGGTGTTTGTTCTTTATTTCTCCTTTCTCGTTATCTTCTTCTTCTTCTTCTTCTTCTTCTTCTTCTTCTTCAGGTGTTTCTTCTTCATTTCTCCTTTCTCGTTATCGTCTTCTTCTTCTTCTGCTTCTTCTTGTTCTTCTTCTCCTTCTTCTTCAGGTGTTTCTTCTTCATTTCTCCTTTCTCGTTATCGTCTTCTTCTTCTTCTTTTTCTTCTTCTTCTTCTTCTTCTTCTTCTTCTTCTTCTTCTTCTTCTTCTTCTTCTTCTTCTTCTTCTTCTTCTTCTTCTTCTTCTTCTTCCTCAGGTGTTTCTTCTTCATTTCTCCTTTCTCGTTATCGTCTTCTTCTTCTTCTTCTTCTTCTTCTTCTTCTTCTTCTTCTTCTTCTTCTTCTTCTTCTTCTTCTTCTTCCTCAGGTGTTTCTTCTTCATTTCTCCTTTCTCGTTATCGTCTTCTTCTTCTTCTTCTTCTTCTTCTTCTTCTTCTTCTTCTTCTTCTTCTTCTTCTTCTTCTTCTTCTTCTCCTTCTTCTTCAGGTGTTTCTTCTTCATTTCTGCTTTCTCGTTATCGTCTTCTTCTTCTTCTTCTTCTTCTTCTTCAGGTGTTTCTTCTTCATTTCTCCTTTCTCGTTATCGTCTTCTTCTTCTTCTTCTTCTCCTACTTCTTCTTCTTCTTCTTCTTCTTCTTCTTCTTCTTCTTCTTCTTCTTCTTCTTCTTCTTCAGGTGTTTCTTTTTCATGTCTCCTTTCTCGTTATCGTCATCTTCTTCTTCTTCTTCTTCAGCTGTTTCTTCTTCAGTTCTCCTTTCTCGTTATCGTCATCTTCATCTTCTACTTCTTCTTCTGGTGTTTCTTCTTCATTTCTCCTTTCTCGATATCGTCTTCTTCTTCTCCTTCTTCTTCTTCTTCAGGTGTTTCTTCTTCATTTCTCCTTTCTCGTTATCGTCTTCTTCTTCTTCTTCTTCTTCTTCTTCATCTTCTTCTTCTTCTTCTTCTTCTTCTTCTTCTTCTCCTTCTTCTTCAGGTGTTTCTTCTTCATTTCTCCTTTCTCGTTATCGTCTTCTTCTTCTTCTTCTTCTACTTCTTCTCCTTCTTCTTCAGGTGTTTCTTCTTCATTTCTCCTTTCTCGTTATCGTCTTCTTCTTCTTCTTCTTCTTCTTCTTCTTCTTCTTCTTCTTCTTCTTCTTCTTCTTCAGGTGTTTCTTCTTCATTTCTCCTTTCTCGTTATCGCCTTCTTCTTCTTCTTCTTCTTCTTCTTCTTCTTCTTCTTCTTCTTCTTCTTCTTCTTCTTCTTCTTCTTCTTCCTCAGGTGTTTCTTCTTCATTTCTCCTTTCTCGTTATCTTCTTCTTCTTCTTCTTCTTCTTCTTCTTCTTCTTCTTCTTCTTCTTCTTCTTCTTCTTCTTCCTCAGGTGTTTCTTCTTCATTTCTCCTTTCTCGTTATCGTCTTCTTCTTCTTCTTCTTCTTCTTCTTCTTCTTCTTCTTCTTCTTCAGGTGTTTCTTCTTCATTTCTCCTTTCTCGTTATCGTCTTCTTCTTCTTCTTCTTCTTCTTCTTCTTCTTCTTCTTCTTCTTCTTCTTCTTCTTCTTCTTCTTCAGGTGTTTCTTCTTCATTTCTCCTTTCTCGTTATCGTCTTCTTCTTCTTCTTCTTCTTCTTCTTCTTCTTCTTCTTCTTCTTCTTCTTCTTCAGGTGTTTCTTCTTCATTTCTCCTTTCTCGTTATCGTCTTCTTCTTCATCTTCTTCTTCTTGTTCTTCTTCTTCTTCTTCAGGTGCTTCTTCTTCATTTCTCCTTTCTCGTTATCGTCTTCTTCTTCTTCTTCTTCTTCTTCTTCTTCTTCTTCTTCTTCTTCTTCTTCTTCTTCTTCTTCTTCTTCCTCAGGTGTTTCTTCTTCATTTCTCCTTTCTCGTTATCGTCTTCTTCTTCTTCTTCTTCTTCTTCTTCTTCTTCTTCTTCTTCAGGTGTTTCTTCTTCATTTCTCCTTTCTCGTTATCTTCTTCTTCTTCTTCTTCTTCTTCTTCTTCTTCTTCTTCTTCTTCTTCCTCTTCTTCTTCTTCTTCTTCAGGTGTTTCTTTTTCATGTCTCCTTTCTCGTTATCGTAATCTTCTTCTTCTTCTTCTTCAGCTGTTTCTTCATCAGTTCTCCTTTCTCGTTATCGTCATCTTCATCTTCTTCTTCTTCTTCTGGTGTTTCTTCTTCATTTCTCCTTTCTCCTTATCGTCTTCTTCTTCTCCTTCTTCTTCTTCTTCAGGTGTTTCTTCTTCATTTCTCCTTTCTCGTTATCGTCTTCTTCTTCTTCTTCTTCTTCTTCATCTTCTTCTTCTTCTTCTCCTTCTTCTTCAGGTGTTTCTTCTTCATTTCTCCTTTCTCGTTATCGTCTTCTTCTTCTTCTTCTTCTTCTTCTTCTTCTTCTTCTTCTTCTTCTTCTTCTTCTTCATCTTCACCTTCTTCTTCTTCAGGTGTTTGTTCTTTATTTCTCCTTTCTCGTTATCTTCTTCTTCTTCTTCTTCTTCTTCTTCTTCTTCTTCAGGTGTTTCTTCTTCATTTCTCCTTTCTCGTTATCGTCTTCTTCTTCTTCTGCTTCTTCTTGTTCTTCTTCTCCTTCTTCTTCAGGTGTTTCTTCTTCATTTCTCCTTTCTCGTTATCGTCTTCTTCTTCTTCTTTTTCTTCTTCTTCTTCTTCTTCTTCTTCTTCTTCTTCTTCTTCTTCTTCTTCTTCTTCTTCTTCCTCAGGTGTTTCTTCTTCATTTCTCCTTTCTCGTTATCGTCTTCTTCTTCTTCTTCTTCTTCTTCTTCTTCTTCTTCTTCTTCTTCTTCTTCTTCTTCTTCCTCAGGTGTTTCTTCTTCATTTCTCCTTTCTCGTTATCGTCTTCTTCTTCTTCTTCTTCTTCTTCTTCTTCTTCTTCTTCTTCTTCTTCTTCTTCTCCTTCTTCTTCAGGTGTTTCTTCTTCATTTCTACTTTCTCGTTATCGTCTTCTTCTTCTTCTTCTTCTTCTTCTTCAGGTGTTTCTTCTTCATTTTTCCTTTCTCGTTTTCTTCTTCTTCTTCTTCTTCCTCTTCTTCTTCTTCTTCTTCTTCTTCTTCTTCTTCTTCTTCAGGTGATTCTTTTTCATGTCTCCTTTCTCGTTATCGTCATCTTCTTCTTCTTCTTCTTCAGCTGTTTCTTCTTCAGTTCTCCTTTCTCGTTATCGTCGTCTTCATCTTCTTCTTCTTCTTCTGGTGTTTCTTCTTCATTTCTCCTTTCTCGTTATCGTCTTCTTCTTCTCCTTCTTCTTCTTCTTCAGGTGTTTCTTCTTCATTTCTCCTTTCTCGTTATCGTCTTCTTCTTCTTCTTCTTCTTCTTCATCTTTTTCTTCTTCTTCTTCTTCTTCTTCAGGTGTTTCTTCTTCATTTCTCCTTTCTCGTTATCGTCTTCTTCTTCTTCTTCTTCTTCAGGTGTTTCTTCTTCATTTCTCCTTTCTCGTTATCGTCTTCTTCTTCTTCTTCTTCTCCTACTTCTTCTTCTTCTTCTTCTTCTTCTTCTTCTTCTTCTTCTTCTACAGGTGTTTCTTCTTCATTTCTCCTTTCTCGTTATCGTCTTCTTCTTCTTCTTCTTCTTCTTCTTCTTCTTCTTCTTCTTCTTCTTCTTCTTCAGGTGTTTCTTCTTCATTTCTCCTTTCTCGTTATCGTCTTCTTCTTCTTCTTCTTCTTCTTCTTCTTCTTCTTCTTCTTCTTCTTCTTCTTCTTCTTCTTCTTCTTCTTCTTCTTCTTCAGGTGTTTCTTCTTCATTTCTCCTTTCTCGTTATCGTCTTCTTCTTCTTCTTCTTCTTCTTCTTCTTCTTCTTCTTCTTCTTCTTCTTCTTCTTCTTCTTCTTCTTCTTCTTCTTCTTCTTCAGGTGTTTCTTCTTCATTTCTCCTTTCTCGTTATCGTCTTCTTCTTCTTCTTCTTCTTCTTCTTCTTCTTCTTCTTCTTCTTCTTCTTCTTCTTCTTCTTCTTCTTCTTCTTCTTCTTCTTCTTCTCCAGGTGTTTCTTCTTCATTTCTCCTTTCTCGTTATCGTCTTCTTCTTCTTCTTCTTCTTCTTCTTCTTCTTCTTCTTCTTCTTCTTCTTCTTCTTCAGGTGTTTGTTCTTTATTTCTCCTTTCTCGTTATCTTCTTCTTCTTGTTCTTCTTCTTCTTCTTCTTCAGGTGTTTCTTCTTCATTTCTCCTTTCTCGTTATCGTCTTCTTCTTCATCTTCTTCTTCTTGTTCATCTTCTTCTTCTTCTTCAGGTGTTTCTTCTTCATTTCTCCTTTCTCGTTATCGTCTTCTTCTTCTTCTTCTTCTTCTTCTTCTTCTTCTTCTTCTTCTTCTTCTTCTTCTTCTTCCTCAGGTGTTTCTTCTTCATTTCTCCTTTCTCGTTATCGTCTTCTTCTTCTTCTTCTTCTTCTTCTTCTTCTTCTTCTTCTTCTTCTTCTTCTTCTTCTTCTTCAGGTGTTTCTTCTTCATTTCTCCTTTCTCGTTATCGTCTTCTTCTTCTTCTTCTTCTTCTTCTTCTTCTTCTTCAGGTGTTTCTTCTTCATTTTTCCTTTCTCGTTATCTTCTTCTTCTTCTTCTTCTTCTTCTTCTTCTTCTTCTTCTTCTTCTTCCTCTTCTTCTTCTTCTTCTTCAGGTGTTTCTTTTTCATGTCTCCTTTCTCGTTATCGTCATCTTCTTCTTCTTCTTCTTCAGCTGTTTCTTCATCAGTTCTCCTTTCTCGTTATCGTCATCTTCATCTTCTTCTTCTTCTTCTGGTGTTTCTTCTTCATTTCTCCTTTCTCCTTATCGTCTTCTTCTTCTCCTTCTTCTTCTTCTTCAGGTGTTTCTTCTTCATTTCTCCTTTCTCGTTATCGTCTTCTTCTTCTTCTTCTTCTTCTTCATCTTCTTCTTCTTCTTCTCCTTCTTCTTCAGGTGTTTCTTCTTCATTTCTCCTTTCTCGTTATCGTCTTCTTCTTCTTCTTCTTCTTCTTCTTCTTCTTCTTCTTCTTCTTCTTCTTCTTCTTCAGGTGTTTCTTCTTCATTTCTCCTTTCTCGTTATCGTCTTCTTCTTCTTCTTCTTCTTCTTCTTCTTCTTCTTCTTCTTCTTCTTCAGGTGTTTCTTCTTCATTTCTCCTTTCTCGTTATCGTCTTCTTCTTCATCTTCTTCTTCTTGTTCTTCTTCTTCTTCTTCAGGTGCTTCTTCTTCATTTCTCCTTTCTCGTTATCGTCTTCTTCTTCTTCTTCTTCTTCTTCTTCTTCTTCTTCTTCTTCTTCTTCTTCTTCTTCCTCAGGTGTTTCTTCTTCATTTCTCCTTTCTCGTTATCGTCTTCTTCTTCTTCTTCTTCTTCTTCTTCTTCTTCTTCTTCTTCAGGTGTTTCTTCTTCATTTCTCCTTTCTCGTTATCTTCTTCTTCTTCTTCTTCTTCTTCTTCTTCTTCTTCTTCTTCTTCTTCTTCTTCCTCTTCTTCTTCTTCTTCTTCAGGTGTTTCTTTTTCATGTCTCCTTTCTCGTTATCGTAATCTTCTTCTTCTTCTTCTTCAGCTGTTTCTTCATCAGTTCTCCTTTCTCGTTATCGTCATCTTCATCTTCTTCTTCTTCTTCTGGTGTTTCTTCTTCATTTCTCCTTTCTCCTTATCGTCTTCTTCTTCTCCTTCTTCTTCTTCTTCAGGTGTTTCTTCTTCATTTCTCCTTTCTCGTTATCGTCTTCTTCTTCTTCTTCTTCTTCTTCATCTTCTTCTTCTTCTTCTCCTTCTTCTTCAGGTGTTTCTTCTTCATTTCTCCTTTCTCGTTATCGTCTTCTTCTTCTTCTTCTTCTTCTTCTTCTTCTTCTTCTTCTTCTTCTTCTTCTTCTTCTTCTTCTTCACCTTCTTCTTCTTCAGGTGTTTGTTCTTTATTTCTCCTTTCTCGTTATCTTCTTCTTCTTCTTCTTCTTCTTCTTCTTCAGGTGTTTCTTCTTCATTTCTCCTTTCTCGTTATCGTCTTCTTCTTCTTCTGCTTCTTCTTGTTCTTCTTCTCCTTCTTCTTCAGGTGTTTCTTCTTCATTTCTCCTTTCTCGTTATCGTCTTCTTCTTCTTCTTTTTCTTCTTCTTCTTCTTCTTCTTCTTCTTCTTCTTCTTCTTCTTCTTCTTCTTCTTCTTCTTCTTCTTCTTCCTCAGGTGTTTCTTCTTCATTTCTCCTTTCTCGTTATCGTCTTCTTCTTCTTCTTCTTCTTCTTCTTCTTCTTCTTCTTCTTCTTCTTCTTCTTCTTCTTCTTCTTCTTCTTCTTCTTCTTCTTCTTCTTCCTCAGGTGTTTCTTCTTCATTTCTCCTTTCTCGTTATCGTCTTCTTCTTCTTCTTCTTCTTCTTCTTCTTCTTCTTCTTCTTCTTCTTCTCCTTCTTCTTCAGGTGTTTCTTCTTCATTTCTACTTTCTCGTTATCGTCTTCTTCTTCTTCTTCTTCTTCTTCTTCAGGTGTTTCTTCTTCATTTTTCCTTTCTCGTTTTCTTCTTCTTCTTCTTCTTCCTCTTCTTCTTCTTCTTCTTCTTCTTCTTCTTCTTCTTCTTCAGGTGATTCTTTTTCATGTCTCCTTTCTCGTTATCGTCATCTTCTTCTTCTTCTTCTTCAGCTGTTTCTTCTTCAGTTCTCCTTTCTCGTTATCGTCGTCTTCATCTTCTTCTTCTTCTTCTGGTGTTTCTTCTTCATTTCTCCTTTCTCGTTATCGTCTTCTTCTTCTCCTTCTTCTTCTTCTTCAGGTGTTTCTTCTTCATTTCTCCTTTCTCGTTATCGTCTTCTTCTTCTTCTTCTTCTTCTTCATCTTTTTCTTCTTCTTCTTCTTCTTCTTCAGGTGTTTCTTCTTCATTTCTCCTTTCTCGTTATCGTCTTCTTCTTCTTCTTCTTCTTCAGGTGTTTCTTCTTCATTTCTCCTTTCTCGTTATCGTCTTCTTCTTCTTCTTCTTCTCCTACTTCTTCTTCTTCTTCTTCTTCTTCTTCTTCTTCTTCTTCTTCTACAGGTGTTTCTTCTTCATTTCTCCTTTCTCGTTATCGTCTTCTTCTTCTTCTTCTTCTTCTTCTTCTTCTTCTTCTTCTTCTTCTTCTTCAGGTGTTTCTTCTTCATTTCTCCTTTCTCGTTATCGTCTTCTTCTTCTTCTTCTTCTTCTTCTTCTTCTTCTTCTTCTTCTTCTTCTTCTTCTTCTTCTTCTTCTTCTTCAGGTGTTTCTTCTTCATTTCTCCTTTCTCGTTATCGTCTTCTTCTTCTTCTTCTTCTTCTTCTTCTTCTTCTTCTTCTTCTTCTTCTTCTTCTTCAGGTGTTTCTTCTTCATTTCTCCTTTCTCGTTATCGTCTTCTTCTTCTTCTTCTTCTTCTTCTTCTTCTTCTTCTTCTTCTTCTTCTTCTTCTTCTTCTTCTTCTTCTTCTTCTCCAGGTGTTTCTTCTTCATTTCTCCTTTCTCGTTATCGTCTTCTTCTTCTTCTTCTTCTTCTTCTTCTTCTTCTTCTTCTTCTTCTTCTTCTTCAGGTGTTTGTTCTTTATTTCTCCTTTCTCGTTATCTTCTTCTTCTTGTTCTTCTTCTTCTTCTTCTTCAGGTGTTTCTTCTTCATTTCTCCTTTCTCGTTATCTTCTTCTTCTTCATCTTCTTCTTCTTGTTCATCTTCTTCTTCTTCTTCAGGTGTTTCTTCTTCATTTCTCCTTTCTCGTTATCGTCTTCTTCTTCTTCTTCTTCTTCTTCTTCTTCTTCTTCTTCTTCTTCTTCTTCTTCTTCTTCTTCTTCTTCCTCAGGTGTTTCTTCTTCATTTCTCCTTTCTCGTTATCGTCTTCTTCTTCTTCTTCTTCTTCTTCTTCTTCTTCTTCTTCTTCTTCTTCTTCTTCTTCTTCTTCTTCTTCTTCAGGTGTTTCTTCTTCATTTCTCCTTTCTCGTTATCGTCTTCTTCTTCTTCTTCTTCTTCTTCTTCTTCTTCTTCAGGTGTTTCTTCTTCATTTTTCCTTTCTCGTTATCTTCTTCTTCTTCTTCTTCTTCTTCTTCTTCTTCTTCTTCTTCTTCTTCCTCTTCTTCTTCTTCTTCTTCAGGTGTTTCTTTTTCATGTCTCCTTTCTCGTTATCGTCATCTTCTTCTTCTTCTTCTTCAGCTGTTTCTTCATCAGTTCTCCTTTCTCGTTATCGTCATCTTCATCTTCTTCTTCTTCTTTTGGTGTTTCTTCTTCATTTCTCCTTTCTCCTTATCGTCTTCTTCTTCTCCTTCTTCTTCTTCTTCAGGTGTTTCTTCTTCATTTCTCCTTTCTCGTTATCGTCTTCTTCTTCTTCTTCTTCTTCTTCATCTTCTCTTCTTCTTCTCCTTCTTCTTCAGGTGTTTCTTCTTCATTTCTCCTTTCTCGTTATCGTCTTCTTCTTCTTCTTCTTCTTCTTCTTCTTCTTCTTCTTCTTCTTCTTCTTCACCTTCTTCTTCTTCAGGTGTTTGTTCTTTATTTCTCCTTTCTCGTTATCTTCTTCTTCTTCTTCTTCTTCTTCTTCAGGTGTTTCTTCTTCATTTCTCCTTTCTCGTTATCTTCTTCTTCTTCTGCTTCTTCTTGTTCTTCTTCTTCTTCTTCTTCATGTGTTTCTTCTTCATTTCTCCTTTCTCGTTATCGTCTTCTTCTTCTTCTTTTTCTTCTTCTTCTTCTTCTTCTTCTTCTTCTTCTTCTTCTTCTTCTTCTTCTTCTTCTTCTTCTTCAGGTGTTTCTTCTTCATTTCTCCTTTCTCGTTATCTTCTTCTTCTTGTTCTTCTTCTTCTTCTTCTTCAGGTGTTTCTTCTTCATTTCTCCTTTCTCGTTATCGTCTTCTTCTTCATCTTCTTCTTCTTGTTCTTCTTCTTCTTCTTCAGGTGCTTCTTCTTCATTTCTCCTTTCTCGTTATCGTCTTCTTCTTCTTCTTCTTCTTCTTCTTCTTCTTCTTCTTCTCTTCTTCTTCTTCTTCTTCTTCTTCTTCCTCAGGTGTTTCTTCTTCATTTCTCCTTTCTCGTTATCGTCTTCTTCTTCTTCTTCTTCTTCTTCTTCTTCTTCTTCTTCTTCTTCTTCAGGTGTTTCTTCTTCATTTCTCCTTTCTCGTTATCTTCTTCGTCTTCTTCTTCTTCTTCTTCTTCTTCTTCTTCTTCTTCTTCTTCTTCCTCTTCTTCTTCTTCTTCTTCATGTGTTTCTTTTTCATGTCTCCTTTCTCGTTATCGTCATCTTCTTCTTCTTCTTCTTCAGCTGTTTCTTCATCAGTTCTCCTTTCTCGTTATCGTCATCTTCATCTTCTTCTTCTTCTTCTGGTGTTTCTTCTTCATTTCTCCTTTCTCCTTATCGTCTTCTTCTTCTCCTTCTTCTTCTTCTTCAGGTGTTTCTTCTTCATTTCTCCTTTCTCGTTATCGTCTTCTTCTTCTTCTTCTTCTTCTTCATCTTCTTCTTCTTCTTCTCCTTCTTCTTCAGGTGTTTCTTCTTCATTTCTCCTTTCTCGTTATCGTCTTCTTCTTCTTCTTCTTCTTCTTCTTCTTCTTCTTCTTCTTCTTCTTCTTCTTCTTCTTCACCTTCTTCTTCTTCAGGTGTTTGTTCTTTATTTCTCCTTTCTCGTTATCTTCTTCTTCTTCTTCTTCTTCTTCTTCTTCTTCTTCTTCTTCAGGTGTTTCTTCTTCATTTCTCCTTTCTCGTTATCGTCTTCTTCTTCTTCTGCTTCTTCTTGTTCTTCTTCTCCTTCTTCTTCAGGTGTTTCTTCTTCATTTCTCCTTTCTCGTTATCGTCTTCTTCTTCTTCTTTTTCTTCTTCTTCTTCTTCTTCTTCTTCTTCTTCTTCTTCTTCTTCTTCTTCTTCTTCCTCAGGTGTTTCTTCTTCATTTCTCCTTTCTCGTTATCGTCTTCTTCTTCTTCTTCTTCTTCTTCTTCTTCTTCTTCTTCTTCTTCTTCCTCAGGTGTTTCTTCTTCATTTCTCCTTTCTCGTTATCGTCTTCTTCTTCTTCTTCTTCTTCTTCTTCTTCTTCTTCTTCTTCTTCTTCTTCTTCTTCTTCTTCTTCTTCTCCTTCTTCTTCAGGTGTTTCTTCTTCATTTCTACTTTCTCGTTATCGTCTTCTTCTTCTTCTTCTTCTTCTTCTTCAGGTGTTTCTTCTTCATTTTTCCTTTCTCGTTTTCTTCTTCTTCTTCTTCTTCTTCTTCTTCTTCTTCTTCTTCTTCTTCTTCTTCTTCTTCTTCTTCTTCAGGTGATTCTTTTTCATGTCTCCTTTCTCGTTATCGTCATCTTCTTCTTCTTCTTCTTCAGCTGTTTCTTCTTCAGTTCTCCTTTCTCGTTATCGTCGTCTTCATCTTCTTCTTCTTCTTCTGGTGTTTCTTCTTCATTTCTCCTTTCTCGTTATCGTCTTCTTCTTCTCCTTCTTCTTCTTCTTCAGGTGTTTCTTCTTCATTTCTCCTTTCTCGTTATCGTCTTCTTCTTCTTCTTCTTCTTCTTCATCTTTTTCTTCTTCTTCTTCTTCTTCTTCAGGTGTTTCTTCTTCATTTCTCCTTTCTCGTTATCGTCTTCTTCTTCTTCTTCTTCTTCAGGTGTTTCTTCTTCATTTCTCCTTCTCGTTATCGTCTTCTTCTTCTTCTTCTTCTCCTACTTCTTCTTCTTCTTCTTCTCTTCTTCTTCTTCTCTTCTTCTTCTTCTACAGGTGTTTCTTCTTCATTTCTCCTTTCTCGTTATCGTCTTCTTCTTCTTCTTCTTCTTCTTCTTCTTCTTCTTCTTCTTCTTCTTCTTCTTCTTCAGGTGTTTCTTCTTCATTTCTCCTTTCTCGTTATCGTCTTCTTCTTCTTCTTCTTCTTCTTCTTCTTCTTCTTCTTCTTCTTCTTCTTCTTCAGGTGTTTCTTCTTCATTTTCTCCTTTCTCGTTATCGTCTTCTTCTTCTTCTTCTTCTTCTTCTTCTTCTTCTTGTTCTTCTTCTTCTTCTTCTTCTTCTTCTTCTTCTTCTTCTTCTTCTTCAGGTGTTTCTTTTTCATGTCTCCTTTCTCGTTATCGTCATCTTCTTCTTCTTCTTCTTCAGCTGTTTCTTCTTCAGTTCTCCTTTCTCGTTATCGTCATCTTTCATCTTCTACTTCTTCTTCTGGTGTTTTCTTCTTCATTTCTCCTTTCTCGATATCGTCTTCTTCTTCTCCTTCTTCTTCTTCTTCAGGTGTTTCTTCTTCATTTCTCCTTTCTCGTTATCGTCTTCTTCTTCTTCTTCTTCTTCTTCTTCATCTTCTTCTTCTTCCTTCTTCTTCTTCTTCTTCTTCTCCTTCTTCTTCAGGTGTTTCTTCTTCATTTCTCCTTTCTCGTTATCGTTCTTCTTCTTCTTCTTCTTCTACTTCTTCTCCTTCTTCTTCAGGTGTTTCTTCTTCATTTCTCCTTTCTCGTTATCGTCTTCTTCTTCTTCTTCTTCTTCTTCTCTTCTTCTTCTTCTTCTTCTTCTTCTTCTTCTTCAGGTGTTTCTTCTTCATTTCTCCTTTCTCGTTATCTCCTTCTTCTTCTTCTCTTCTTCTTCTTCTTCTTCTTCTTCTCTTCTTCTTCTTCTTCTTCTTCTTCTTCTCTTTCTCAGGTGTTTCTTCTTCATTTCTCTTTCTCGTTCTTTCTTCTTCTTCTTCTTCTTCTTCTTCTTCTTCTTCTTCTTCTTCTTCTTCTTTTCTTCTTCTTTCTTCTTCTCAGTTTTCTTCTTCATTTCTCTTTCTCGTTATCTTCTTCTTCTTCTTCTTCTTCTTCTTCTTCTTCTTCTTCTTCTTCTTCAGGTGTTTCTTCTTCATTTCTCCTTTCTCGTTATCGTCTTCTTCTTCTTCTCTTCTTCTTCTTTTCTTCTTCTTCTTCTTCTTCTTCTTCTTCTTCTCTTCTTCTTCAGGTGTTTCTTCTTCATTTCTCTTTCTCGTTCTCGTCTTCTTCTTCTTCTTCTTCTTCTTCTTCTTCTTCTTCTTCTTCTTCTTCAGGTGTTTCAAGGTGTTTCTTCTTCATTTCTCCTTTCTCGTTATCGTCTTCTTCTTCATCTTCTTCTTCTTGTTCTTCTTCTTCTTCTTCAGGTGCTTCTTCTTCATTTCTCCTTTCTCGTTATCGTCTTCTTCTTCTTCTTCTTCTTCTTCTTCTTCTTCTTCTTCTCTTCTCTTCTTCTTCCTCAGGTGTTTCTTCTTCATTTCTCCTTTCTCGTTATCGTCTTCTTCTTCTTCTTCTTCTTCTTCTTCTTCTTCTTCTTCTTCAGGTGTTTCTTCTTCATTTCTCCTTTCTCGTTATCTTCTTCTTCTTCTTCTTCTCTTCTTCTTCTTCTTCTTCTTCTTCCTCTTCTTCTTCTTCTTCTTCAGGTGTTTCTTTTTCATGTCTCCTTTCTCGTTATCGTAATCTTCTTCTTCTTCTTCTTCAGCTGTTTCTTCATCAGTTCTTCCTTTCTCGTTATCGTCATCTCATCTTCTTCTTCTTCTTCTGGTGTTTCTTCTTCATTTCTCCTTTCTCCTTATCGTCTTCTTCTTCTCCTTCTTCTTCTTCTTCAGGTGTTTCTTCTTCATTTCTCCTTTCTCGTTATCGTCTTCTTCTTCTTCTTCTTCTTCTTCATCTTCTTCTTCTTCTTCTCCTTCTTCTTCAGGTGTTTCTTCTTCATTTCTCCTTTCTCGTTATCGTCTTCTTCTTCTTCTTCTTCTTCTTCTTCTTCTTCTTCTTCTTCTTCTTCTTCTTCTTCTTCTTCTTCACCTTCTTCTTCTTCAGGTGTTTGTTCTTTATTTCTCCTTTCTCGTTATCTTCTTCTTCTTCTTCTTCTTCTTCTCTTCTTCTTCAGGTGTTTCTTCTTCATTTCTCCTTTCTCGTTATCGTCTTCTTCTTCTTCTTCTGCTTCTCTTGTTCTTCTTCTCCTTCTTCTTCAGGTGTTTCTTCTTCATTTCTCCTTTCTCGTTATCGTCTTCTTCTTCTTCTTTTTCTTCTTCTTCTTCTTCTTCTTCTTCTTCTTCTTCTTCTTCTTCTTCTTCTTCTTCTTCTCTTCTTCTTCTTCTTCTTCTTCTTCTTCTTCTTCTTCCTCAGGTGTTTCTTCTTCATTTCTCCTTTCTCGTTATCGTCTTCTTCTTCTTCTTCTTCTTCTTCTTCTTCTTCTTCTTCTTCTTCTTCTTCTTCTTCTTCTTCTTCTTCTTCTTCCTCAGGTGTTTCTTCTTCATTTCTCCTTTCTCGTTATCGTCTTCTTCTTCTTCTTCTTCTTCTTCTTCTTCTTCTTCTCCTTCTTCTTCAGGTGTTTCTTCTTCATTTCTACTTTCTCGTTATCGTCTTCTTCTTCTTCTTCTTCTTCTTCTTCAGGTGTTTCTTCTTCATTTTTCCTTTCTCGTTTTCTTCTTCTTCTTCTTCTTCTTCTTCTTCTTCTTCTTCTTCTTCTTCTTCTTCTTCTTCTTCAGGTGATTCTTTTTCATGTCTCCTTTCTCGTTATCGTCATCTTCTTCTTCTTCTTCTTCAGCTGTTTCTTCTTCAGTTCTCCTTTCTCGTTATCGTCGTCTTCATCTTCTTCTTCTTCTTCTGGTGTTTCTTCTTCATTTCTCCTTTTCTCGTTATCGTCTTCTTCTTCTCCTTCTTCTTCTCCTTCAGGTGTTTCTTCTTCATTTTCTCCTTTCTCGTTATCGTCTTCTTCTTCTTCTTCTTCTTCTTCATCTTTTTCTTCTTCTTCTTCTTCTTCTTCAGGTGTTTCTTCTTCATTTCTCCTTTCTCGTTATCGTCTTCTTCTTCTTCTTCTTCTTCAGGTGTTTCTTCTTCATTTCTCCTTTCTCGTTATCGTCTTCTTCTTCTTCTTCTTCTCCTACTTCTTCTTCTTCTTCTTCTTCTTCTTCTTCTTCTTCTTCTTCTTCTTCTACAGGTGTTTCTTCTTCATTTCTCCTTTCTCGTTATCGTCTTCTTCTTCTTCTTCTTCTTCTTCTTCTTCTTCTTCTTCTTCTTCTTCTTCTTCTTCAGGTGTTTCTTCTTCATTTCTCCTTTCTCGTTATCGTCTTCTTCTTCTTCTTCTTCTTCTTCTTCTTCTTCTTCTTCTTCTTCTTCTTCAGGTGTTTCTTCTTGATTTCTCCTTTCTCGTTATCGTCTTCTTCTTCTTCTTCTTCTTCTTCTTCTTCTTCTTCTTCTTCTTCTTTCTTCTTCTTCTTCTTCTTCTTCTTCTTCTTCAGGTGTTTCTTCTTCATTTCTCTTTCTCGTTATCGTCTTCTTCTTCTTCTTCTTCCTCTTCTTCTTCTTCTTCTTCTTCTTCTTCTTCTTCTTCTTCTTCTTCTTCTTCTTCTTCTCCAGGTGTTTCTTCTTCATTTCTCCTTTCTCGTTATCGTCTTCTTCTTCTTCTTCTTCTTCTTCTTCTTCTTCTTCTTCTTCTTCTTCTTCTTCTTCTTCTTCTTCAGGTGTTTGTTCTTTATTTCTCCTTTCCTCGTTATCTTCTTCTTCTTGTTCTTCTCTTCTTCTTCTTCAGGTGTTTCTTCTTCATTTCTCCTTTCTCGTTATCGTCTTCTTCTTCATCTTCTTCTTCTTGTTCATCTTCTTCTTCTTCTTCAGGTGTTTCTTCTTCATTTCTCCTTTCTCGTTATCGTCTTCTTCTTCTTCTTCTTCTTCTTCTTCTTCTTCTTTCTTCTTCTTCTTCTTCTTCTTCCTCAGGTGTTTCTTCTTCATTTCTCCTTTCTCGTTATCGTCTTCTTCTTCTTCTTCTTCTTCTTCTTCTTCTTCTTCTTCTTCTTCTTCTTCTTCTTCTTCTTCTTCTTCTTCTTCTTCTTCAGGTGTTTCTTCTTCATTTCTCCTTTCTCGTTATCGTCTTCTTCTTCTTCTTCTTCTTCTTCTTCAGGTGTTTCTTCTTCATTTTTCCTTTCTCGTTATCTTCTTCTTCTTCTTCTTCTTCTTCTTCTTCTTCTTCTTCTTCTTCTTCCTCTTCTTCTTCTTCTTCTTCAGGTGTTTCTTTTTCATGTCTCCTTTCTCGTTATCGTCATCTTCTTCTTCTTCTTCTTCAGCTGTTTCTTCATCAGTTCTCCTTTCTCGTTATCGTCATCTTCATCTTCTTCTTCTTCTTCTGGTGTTTCTTCTTCATTTCTCCTTTCTCCTTATCGTCTTCTTCTTCTCCTTCTTCTTCTTCTTCAGGTGTTTCTTCTTCATTTCTCCTTTCTCGTTATCGTCTTCTTCTTCTTCTTCTTCTTCTTCATCTTCTTCTTCTTCTTCTCCTTCTTCTTCAGGTGTTTCTTCTTCATTTCTCCTTTCTCGTTATCGTCTTCTTCTTCTTCTTCTTCTTCTTCTTCTTCTTCTTCTTCTTCTTCACCTTCTTCTTCTTCAGGTGTTTGTTCTTTATTTCTCCTTTCTCGTTATCTTCTTCTTCTTCTTCTTCTTCTTCTTCAGGTGTTTCTTCTTCATTTCTCCTTTCTCGTTATCGTCTTCTTCTTCTGCTTCTTCTTGTTCTTCTTCTTCTTCTTCTTCAGGTGTTTATTCTCGTTATCGTCTTCTTCTTCTTCTTTTTCTTCTTCTTCTTCTTCTTCTTCTTCTTCTTCTTCTTCTTCTTCTTCTTCTTCTTCTTCTTCTTCTTCTTCTTCTTCTTCTTCTTCTTCTTCCTCAGGTGTTTCTTCTTCATTTCTCCTTTCTCGTTATCGTCTTCTTCTTCTTCTTTTTCTTCTTCTTCTTCTTCTTCTTCTTCTTCTTCTTCTTCTTCTTCTTCTTCTTCTTCTTCTTCTTCTTCTTCTTCTTCCTCAGGTGTTTCTTCTTCATTTCTCCTTTCTCGTTATCGTCTTCTTCTTCTTCTTCTTCTTCTTCTTCTTCTTCTTCTTCTTCTTCTTCTTCTTCTTCTTCTTCTTCTTCTTCTTCCTCAGGTGTTTCTTCTTCATTTCTCCTTTCTCGTTATCGTCTTCTTCTTCTTCTTCTTCTTCTTCTTCTTCTTCTTCTTCAGGTGTTTCTTCTTCATTTCTCCTTTCTCGTTATCTTCTTCTTCTTCTTCTTCTTCTTCTTCTTCTTCTTCTTCTTCTTCTTCTTCTTCTTCCTCTTCTTCTTCTTCTTCTTCAGGTGTTTCTTTTTCATGTCTCCTTTCTCGTTATCGTAATCTTCTTCTTCTTCTTCTTCAGCTGTTTCTTCATCAGTTCTCCTTTCTCGTTATCGTCATCTTCATCTTCTTCTTCTTCTTCTTCTTCTTCTTCTTCTTCTTCTTCTTCTTCTTCTTCACCTTCTTCTTCTTCAGGTGTTTGTTCTTTATTTCTCCTTTCTCGTTATCTTCTTCTTCTTCTTCTTCTTCTTCTTCTTCTTCCTTCAGGTGTTTCTTCTTCATTTCTCCTTTCTCGTTATCGTCTTCTTCTTCTTCTGCTTCTTCTTGTTCTTCTTCTCCTTCTTCTTCAGGTGTTTCTTCTTCATTTCTCCTTTCTCGTTATCGTCTTCTTCTTCTTCTTTTCTTCTTCTTCTTCTTCTTCTTCTTCTTCTTCTTCTTCTTCTTCTTCTTCTTCTTCTTCTTCTTCTTCTTCTTCTTCTTCTTCTTCTTCTTCTTCTTCCTCAGGTGTTTCTTCTTCATTTCTCCTTTCTCGTTATCGTCTTCTTCTTCTTCTTCTTCTTCTTCTTCTTCTTCTTCTTCTTCTTCTTCTTCTCTTCTTCTTCTTCTTCTTCTTCCTCAGGTGTTTTCTTCTTCATTTCTCCTTTCTCGTTATCGTCTTCTTCTTCTTCTTCTTCTCTTCTTCTTCTTCTTCTTCTTCTTCTTCTCCTTCTTCTTCAGGTGTTTCTTCTTCATTTCTACTTTCTCGTTATCGTCTTCTTCTTCTTCTTCTTCTTCTTCTTCAGGTGTTTCTTCTTCATTTTTCCTTTCTCGTTTCTTCTTCTTCTTCTTCTTCTTCTTCTTCTTCTTCTTCTTCTTCTTCTTCTCTTCTTCTTCTTCAGGTGATTCTTTTTCATGTCTCCTTTCTCGTTATCGTCATCTTCTTCTTCTTCTTCTTCAGCTGTTTCTTCTTCAGTTCTCCTTTCTCGTTATCGTCGTCTTCATCTTCTTCTTCTTCTTCTGGTGTTTCTTCTTCATTTCTCCTTTCTCGTTATCGTCTTCTTCTTCTCCTTCTTCTTCTTCTTCAGGTGTTTCTTCTTCATTTCTCCTTTCTCGTTATCGTCTTCTTCTTCTTCTTCTTCTTCTTCATCTTTTTCTTCTTCTTCTTCTTCTTCTTCAGGTGTTTCTTCTTCATTTCTCCTTTCTCGTTATCGTCTTCTTCTTCTTCTTCTTCTTCAGGTGTTTCTTCTTCATTTCTCCTTTCTCGTTATCGTCTTCTTCTTCTTCTTCTTCTCCTACTTCTTCTTCTTCTTCTTCTTCTTCTTCTTCTTCTTCTTCTTCTACAGGTGTTTCTTCTTCATTTCTCCTTTCTCGTTATCGTCTTCTTCTTCTTCTTCTTCTTCTTCTTCTTCTTCTTCTTCTTCTTCTTCTTCTTCTTCTTCTTCAGGTGTTTCTTCTTCATTTCTCCTTTCTCGTTATCGTCTTCTTCTTCTTCTTCTTCTTCTTCTTCTTCTTCTTCTTCTTCTTCTTCTTCTTCTTCTTCTTCTTCTTCTTCTTCAGGTGTTTCTTCTTCATTTCTCCTTTCTCGTTATCGTCTTCTTCTTCTTCTTCTTCTTCTTCTTCTTCTTCTTCTTCTTCTTCTTCTTCTTCTTCAGGTGTTTCTTCTTCATTTCTCCTTTCTCGTTATCGTCTTCTTCTTCTTCTTCTTCTTCTTCTTCTTCTTCTTCTTCTTCTTCTTCTTCTTCTTCTTCTCCAGGTGTTTCTTCTTCATTTCTCCTTCTCGTTATCGTCTTCTTCTTCTTCTTCTTCTTCTTCTCTTCTTCTTCTTCTTCTTCTTCTTCTTCTTCAGGTGTTTGTTCTTTATTTCTCCTTTCTCGTTATCTTCTTCTTCTTGTTCTTCTTCTTCTTCTTCTTCAGGTGTTTCTTCTTCATTTCTCCTTTCTCGTTATCGTCTTCTTCTTCATCTTCTTCTTCTTGTTCATCTTCTTCTTCTTCTTCAGGTGTTTCTTCTTCATTTCTCCTTTCTCGTTATCGTCTTCTTCTTCTTCTTCTTCTTCTTCTTCTTCTTCTTCTTCTTCTTCTTCTTCTTCTTCTTCTTCTTCTTCTTCAGGTGTTTCTTCTTCATTTCTCCTTTCTCGTTATCGTCTTCTTCTTCTTCTTCTTCTTCTTCTTCTTCTTCTTCTTCTTCTTCTCTTCTTCTTCTTCTTCTTCTTCTTCTTCTTCTTCTTCAGGTGTTTCTTCTTCATTTCTCCTTTCTCGTTATCGTCTTCTTCTTCTTCTTCTTCTTCTTCTTCAGTGTTTTCTTCTTCATTTTTCCTTTCTCGTTATCTTCTTCTTCTTCTTCTTCTTCTTCTTCTTCTTCTTCTTCTTCTTCTTCCTCTTCTTCTTCTTCTTCTTAGGTGTTTCTTTTTCATGTCTCCTTTCTCGTTATCGTCATCTTCTTCTTCTTCTTCTTCAGCTGTTTCTTCATCAGTTCTCCTTTCTCGTTATCGTCATCTTCATCTTCTTCTTCTTCTTCTGGTGTTTCTTCTTCATTTCTCCTTTCTCCTTATCGTCTTCTTCTTCTCCTTCTTCTTCTTCTTCAGGTGTTTCTTCTTCATTTTCCTTTTCTCGTTATCGTCTTCTTCTTCTTCTTCTTCTTCTTCATCTTCTTCTTCTTCTTCTCCTTCTTCTTCAGGTGTTTCTTCTTCATTTCTCCTTTCTCGTTATCGTCTTCTTCTTCTTCTTCTTCTTCTTCTTCTTCTTCTTCTTCTTCTTCACCTTCTTCTTCTTCAGGTGTTTGTTCTTTATTTCTCCTTTCTCGTTATCTTCTTCTTCTTCTTCTTCTTCTTCTTCAGGTGTTTCTTCTTCATTTCTCCTTTCTCGTTATCGTCTTCTTCTTCTGCTTCTTCTTGTTCTTCTTCTTCTTCTTCTTCAGGTGTTTCTTCTTCATTTCTCCTTTCTCGTTATCGTCTTCTTCTTCTTCTTTTTCTTCTTCTTCTTCTTCTTCTTCTTCTTCTTCTTCTTCTTCTTCTTCTTCTTCTTCTTCTTCTTCTTCTTCTTCTTCTTCTTCTTCTTCTTCTTCTTTCTTCTTCTTCTTCTAGGTGTTTCTTCTTCATTTCTCCTTTCTCGTTATCGTCTTCTTCTTCTTCTTTTTCTTCTTCTTCTTCTTCTTCTTCTTCTTCTTCTTCTTCTTCTTCTTCTTCTTCTTCTTCTTCTTCTTCTTCTTCTTCCTCAGGTGTTTCTTCTTCATTTCTCCTTTCTCGTTATCGTCTTCTTCTTCTTCTTCTTCTTCTTCTTCTTCTTCTTCTTCTTCTTCTTCTTCTTCTTCTTCTTCTTCTTCCTCAGGTGTTTCTTCTTCATTTCTCCTTTCTCGTTATCGTCTTCTTCTTCTTCTTCTTCTTCTTCTTCTTCTTCTTCTTCAGGTGTTTCTTCTTCATTTCTCCTTTCTCGTTATCTTCTTCTTCTTCTTCTTCTTCTTCTTCTTCTTCTTCTTCTTCTTCTTCTTCTTCTTCTTCTTCCTCTTCTTCTTCTTCTTCTTCAGGTGTTTCTTTTTCATGTCTCCTTTCTCGTTATCGTAATCTTCTTCTTCTTCTTCTTCAGCTGTTTCTTCATCAGTTCTCCTTTCTCGTTATCGTCATCTTCATCTTCTTCTTCTTCTTCTGGTGTTTCTTCTTCATTTCTCCTTTCTCCTTATCGTCTTCTTCTTCTCCTTCTTCTTCTTCTTCAGGTGTTTCTTCTTCATTTCTCCTTTCTCGTTATCGTCTTTCTTCTTCTTCTTCTTCTTCTTCATCTTCTTCTTCTTCTTCTCCTTCTTCTCAGGTGTTTCTTCTTCATTTCTCCTTTCTCGTTATCGTCTTCTTCTTCTTCTTCTTCTTCTTCTTCTTCTTCTTCTTCTTCTTCTTCTTCTTCTTCTTCACCTTCTTCTTCTTCAGGTGTTTGTTCTTTATTTCTCCTTTCTCGTTATCTTCTTCTTCTTCTTCTTCTTCTTCTTCTTCTTCTTCAGGTGTTTCTTCTTCATTTCTCCTTTCTCGTTATCGTCTTCTTCTTCTTCTGCTTCTTCTTGTTCTTCTTCTCCTTCTTCTTCAGGTGTTTCTTCTTCATTTCTCCTTTCTCGTTATCGTCTTCTTCTTCTTCTTTTTCTTCTTCTTCTTCTTCTTCTTCTTCTTCTTCTTCTTCTTCTTCTTCTTCTTCTTCTTCTTCTTCTTCTTCTTCTTCTTCTTCTTCTTCCTCAGGTGTTTCTCTTCATTTCTCCTTTCTCGTTATCGTCTTCTTCTTCTTCTTCTTCTTCTTCTTCTTCTTCTTCTTCAGGTGTTTCTTCTTCATTTCTCCTTTCTCGTTATCTTCTTCTTCTTCTTCTTCTTCTTCTTCTTCTTCTTCTTCTTCTTCTTCTTCTTCTTCCTCTTCTTCTTCTTCTTCTTCAGGTGTTTCTTTTTCATGTCTCCTTTCTCGTTATCGTAATCTTCTTCTTCTTCTTCTTCAGCTGTTTCTTCAATCAGTTCTCCTTTCTCGTTATCGTCATCTTCATCTTCTTCTTCTTCTTCTTCTTCTTCTTCTTCTTCTTCTTCTTCTTCTTCTTTCAACCTTCTTCTTCTTCAGGTGTTTGTTCTTTATTTCTCCTTTCTCGTTATCTTCTTCTTCTTCTTCTTCTTCTTCTTCTTCTTCTTCAGGTGTTTCTTCTTCATTTCTCCTTTCTCGTTATCGTCTTCTTCTTCTTCTGCTTCTTCTTGTTCTTCTTCTCCTTCTTCTTCAGGTGTTTCTTCTTCATTTCCCTCCTTTCTCGTTATCGTCTTCTTCTTCTTCTTTTTCTTCTTCTTCTTCTTCTTCTTCTTCTTCTTCTTCTTCTTCTTCTTCTTCTTCTTCTTCTTCTTCTTCTTCTTCTTCTTCTTCTTCTTCTTCTTCTTCTTCCTCAGGTGTTTCTTCTTCATTTCTCCTTTCTCGTTATCGTCTTCTTCTTCTTCTTCTTCTTCTTCTTCTTCTTCTTCTTCTTCTTCTTCTTCTTCTTCTCTTCTTCTTCTTCTTCTTCCTCAGGTGTTTCTTCTTCATTTCTCCTTTCTCGTTATCGTCTTCTTCTTCTTCTTCTTCTTCTTCTTCTTCTTCTTCTTCTTCTTCTTCTCTTCTTCTTCAGGTGTTTCTTCTTCATTTCTACTTTCTCGTTATCGTCTTCTTCTTCTTCTTCTTCTTCTTCTTCAGGTGTTTCTTCTTCATTTTTCCTTTCTCGTTTTCTTCTTCTTCTTCTTCTTCTTCTTCTTCTTCTTCTTCTTCTTCTTCTTCTTCTTCTTCTTCTTCTTCAGGTGATTCTTTTTCATGTCTCCTTTCTCGTTATCGTCATCTTCTTCTTCTTTCTTCTTCAGCTGTTTCTTCTTCAGTTCTCCTTTCTCGTTATCGTCGTCTTCATCATCTTCTTCTTCTTCTTCTGGTGTTTCTTCTTCATTTCTCCTTTCTCGTTATCGTCTTCTTCTTCTCCTTCTTCTTCTTCTTCAGGTGTTTCTTCTTCATTTCTCCTTTCTCGTTATCGTCTTCTTCTTCTTCTTCTTCTTCTTCATCTTTTTCTTCTTCTTCTTCTTCTTCTTCAGGTGTTTCTTCTTCATTTCTCCTTTCTCGTTATCGTCTTCTTCTTCTTCTTCTTCTTCAGGTGTTTCTTCTTCATTTCTCCTTTCTCGTTATCGTCTTCTTCTTCTTCTTCTTCTCCTACTTCTTCTTCTTCTTCTTCTTCTTCTTCTTCTTCTTCTTCTTCTACAGGTGTTTCTTCTTCATTTCTCCTTTCTCGTTATCGTCTTCTTCTTCTTCTTCTTCTTCTTCTTCTTCTTCTTCTTCTTCTTTCTTCTTCTTCTTCTTCTTCTTCTTCAGGTGTTTCTTCTTCATTTCTCCTTTCTCGTTATCGTCTTCTTCTTCTTCTTCTTCTTCTTCTTCTTCTTCTTA
>JBAGBL010000492.1:0-29450 GCA_036873955.1 Mergus octosetaceus
ACCTGACAGACAGTATGGGCTAGTTCTGGGTGATTTAAGCCAAGTCATTTGCACACTCATAGGAAAAGATCATAAGACAGCCTTTACGTGTAACACAGAAAAGTGGAAATTATCAGATCCAGTTGCCAGGCACCTAGATTGCTCACGAATTAAGAACAATTCTGCCTTTCCAGTTGCACTCTTTTAGCTGAGAGTGGCACAGGAGGTGAAACAGAGTCTGATGACTGGCCCTACCTGCTTGTGTCCAATTTACTCTGTATATTTTGGAGATTTATATTTCAATATTGAGCGCGAGTCTTGGCAGCCCGTAATTATGCTGCCAATTTAGGATATTTTGCTCAATATTTTGCTCAGGCATGTGCTTGAGCATGACGATCTGACACCCAGGCACAGACTGATGACCCTAGGTAAGAAAGCAGTGGGGCCAGACCCACTTCCCTCGTGAAAAATAAAATGTGTTACGCAGTCCTAGGCTCTGGTTTGCACAGTACTAGCACCAAGTGACCTGTTAAATGATGACAAATCCTTCGGCTCCTGGCCTTAGACCTCTGACCTCTTGACTTCAGGCTGTATCCAGGGAGCAGTCTGGGCAGAAGAATGCAATAAACGGCTTGTAGTCTAGTGGCCTCGAAAGAAAATACATCAAAACCAGCTGTTACACCACCAGTCGTCAAAGGCTGACAAC
The DNA here is from genome assembly GCA_036873955.1 of Mergus octosetaceus. Taxonomy (NCBI): domain Eukaryota; kingdom Metazoa; phylum Chordata; class Aves; order Anseriformes; family Anatidae; genus Mergus; species Mergus octosetaceus. The sequence continues at coordinate 686 of JBAGBL010000492.1, forward strand.
ATGTTAACTAAAATAAGGCCTTTTTATTGTGTGGGCTTTTGCAGTTGCTGAAGGTCCATAGCTGCTCCCCCCACCCCCTTTTATGGCAGTAAATGCCATTCCAAGTATATCCTCTCGTCCTTTTAAACTGTGAATATGAGCTACTCAATTGCCCTCTCTTTCTCGTTTTAATTAACTGTGTTGGGCTGTGCTTCTTGGCTGTGAGCTTTATATCCAGCTTTGGGCAGTGTCAGAGCACAGTGACTTGTCACTTCATTTCTGAATGTCCACTTGACTCTGACTTGCACTTGAACTTTATTTTGGTTCTAATTTAGAGTTTCTCTCTTGCTCTCTGTTTTCTTTTGGAAATATTAAATAGAGGTCCAAGAGATATATGATGGAATAAAATCTTCATTTGCCTCACTGGTTCCAGTCCTGGCACCTGCAATGATTTGAGACAGAAGTTAAAACAGCCTCCTTGCTTTCCTAAAGTCCTACTCAACCCAACTTGGCCAGAGACCTGCTATGTCTCACATATCCTCTTGTCCCCTTTCTTCTCAGCCTTCAGGATCTTGCTTTTCCAACTCTTTTGGGGCATCTTTTAGGATGAGGAGCCAGGAGAACAGGAAAATAAATAAAATAAAATAAAATAAAATAAAATAAAATAAAATAAAATAAAATAAAATAAAATAAAATAAAATAAAATAAAATAAAATAAAATAAAATAAAATAAAAAATGAAAAACTTTAAACCATCAGTTTGTGTTAGTTTCTGTTATTCCTTCAACTGTTACCTCTCCTTAAACACATGGGAGACCAGATCTCAGGTCATCAGTATTTCCTCCTTTTTTCTTTGAGTAGTCTAATTAGAGGCTGATGCTTAACTGTTAAACTTCATTATTAATTTAAAAGCTAACCCTTTTTTCACACACTGCCTCGGGAAACTGGCATTTAATTTACAAGAATGGATCACTTCTAAGTTGATGAACTAAAATTCAGTCAAAGAGATGCCTAACTGGTGTGCAATAGGTCTCACAACAAATAGACAAAAGGTGGTCAAGAGAACAGAATTACCTTTTAGTGCTTCAAAAGTGAATATTATTTAGAGCAATTTTACAACTCTGATTATAAACAAAATGTTTTGTGTACTCAGAATATATATCTTTATATTTGAAACTCCATCAGGCGTAAGACTCTACCACACCGTCTGCAAGAAGCACCCTTATTTTTGTTCCACTGTATATGTAGGGTGATAACTCTCAGTATCTGCAAACATAGGCTAAAATCCTCTGCTTTTGACTGTTCACTTTAGCAATTTTTTTTTGTCTTTTTTTTTTTTTTTTTTTTTTGTCTTTTAGAAAAGAACCAAAGCCGCTTTTTCCATGACAAGGCAGAACACCTCCTGAAAACTAACTTGGGAAAATAATCTGATAAAAAGTTTCTTGGATTTTGAAATTATTTTTTTGTATACATTGATCTTGATCCAAAGGGGAAAAAAAAAAAAAAAAAAAACCTTTGTAAGAAAATAGAAGAGACTCTTTTTAACTTTTTTAAGTAGAAAAGAAATAGATTTTTCTATGCCAGCTTAAAGGAGCATGTGTCTCTTACTGTTTTGGAAAGTGACACATTGTGCAGTGGAGTAATAGGAAGGGACATTGCCATAACCTATGTGGATCATAAGCAAGGGAGTAGAAAGCAAGGAATGGCTGACTTTTTTCATTTCAGAGAAACACTAAGAGCAAGGAGGTGATTGTCCCAAGACTTCCTTTTCTCTAGCTTTGCATGTCTGATTTATTTCATACAGAAAAAAGAATCTGCTTGCATGCATATATATGCATGCTTGCCAGCAGATTAAGTAGGGCCATTTTATGTATTTATTTATTTTCTATGATTTCAGAAATGTGCTTACCCCTGCAATGTGAAGGACTGCAAAGTTAATTCCTCAGTATTGCCCAGGAAAACAAGTACAAGCTCTTCCCCAAGATGTACAGCTCTTTCATGTTAAATAAATCATTTCTATCTTGTTAACTACATGGTGGTCTGGGAGCCATCTCCACTGGCACATATATTGCTTTCTGTTTTCACAAAACCACTTCCAACCAGACATCAGACAGAGCTCAGCTGCCACGTGCACCAGAATGAGCTACCCAGGCACAAAGCCAGTGCAGATCTGACCTGCTCCCTGTGGCACCATGATGCTGCCCAGATGAAGCTGGAAGCAAAGCATTTTCATTCTGGTAAGAGAAAAGCTGAAGGACAACTTCAAAGAAAAGCTCTTGCTTCTTACCACGCCAGAGGGCTGGACCTCAGCTAATTCAAAACCTACAACCAGCCCTCCTCCCTACCAAAATGAAGCAAAGAGAGGTTCCGAGCCAAATGCTCTAGGATGGTCAAACTAATCCCCTTCATTTATTCTGGAGACAAGCTATGTGTGGAGCTGATTGTGATTCCCTAATTTCATAGCTTTCTGAAAGATGTGTAATCCCCTAGGGGACACACATGAACATCTGTGCAGATTTTCACAGGAACTTAGGGACAGCACTACTGAGAAAGCTCACATGCTGCAACACACTTCTATCCACGGTATGTCTGAAGGGGGCTGGTACCAAGTGGGGACTACCCACAGCATGAAAAAAATCCACTTTTTTTTTTTTTTTTCTTTTTTCTTTTTCTGGGCATTCATGTGTTACACTTCCTTCCTGATAAATGGTGTTTGTCAGTGGGAGTGTGTCCCCTTGCAGCACAGTTTTCACTGGCCTGTCCAAGAATGCCACAGCCCTATGAACCTTACAGGGAGCAGTATTATGGTCCTCTGCAGCTGAAGATGCCCATCAACAGCACAGTACTGTTTCAGTAATCCCATCTTTGCTTTTCTGGCCTCAGTCATGTCCTCTTTAAGAATTCAGCAAATGGTATGAAAAAGAGGTATTTCCAGTGCCCTATTTGAGGATGCACTGGGTAGAGAAATACTCATCCAAAAATTCCTCATGGTTGTGTGAGGACATTATTTTTGGAAAATGAAATTGACTTTTTTTTTTTTTTTTTCTTTCCTTTGCTAATTCACACTTGTGATTTCCCTAAATAGTCCCTGATGTTTAAACGGGGCAGTAGAAGTACCAGTGCTACTTCTCCTCCCTCTGGATTAGCTTCCTGAGGGGAAGTAACTCATCACCAGTCAGCCCATGGATGTCTGGTGTCTTCAGCTAAACACTACCATGCACAATTGCTAAGAAAATAAAACAGAACAAATTAGCCTTGGGAAAATGGTCCTGCTCTTTCACACATTCTTTTCAAGTTTTCTGTGTTCTGAACTAGTTCAAAATTTATAAAACTGGAAAATACACTTCTACTTTATAAATGCATAATACAAGGAGTCAACATTTATATTATGTCTGCAGCTATTTTGCCTGTTTTACACAATGCATTTGAAAATGATTACCTTTACCATTACTGCTATGTGACACTCAAATTCTTATGAAAGGTATTGAGGCAACTGCTCACTGTAACCTTTAAACCACCTCCTTACACCTATGAGGTCTGTAAAGGGACTTTAAAATGTGTGAAAGTATTATTTAGTCCCAGATTAAAGATCTTGCCCTCCATTAACTTTAGAGTTGTTTCAGTATAAATGCCTGTTTGGTTCACTCTCTTTAACAGAGAGCAGCTGAATGAGACTGCAAAACCATACCTTTGATAGTTCTGCCTCGAGTTGAGCTTTCATTTTGGACAGTTGTCTTAGTAACAGGAACGATCTTTGCATTTTTGCTAGTATATCTGTTGTGTACTGGGTGTCCTAAGCAGGTTTTTCTACAGATATTTGTTTGTGAAAGCCAAGCTCGAATCTCTGCTGTTGCCTGAAAAATTATTTTCTAGACTGAAGTGTGTGTTTTAGAAACCACCGATGTAGAAACTGACAGCCTTGGGGGTGTAGGCATCGTTGGCTGAGTCACTTGTAAGCTATTGCGACTAAATGACAGTTTACCAACGTGCAGAGCCATTAGAAATGTACAGCTGAGCACATTGGTATGATATATTTTATCTCATTTGCTGTTAATTTTCCATGCTTGAGTTTACCAATCAAAGCCTGCAAAGCTGGGGACAAAACGCAGAGGCAGTGCTCTGAAATCATACCACAGCCCTCATTCAAAATAATGCATAATAAAGTACAGATGCTACTTTGCATAATCTAGATTATAAAGGTACAGCTCAGTTTTGATGGCCTGTGTGAGCTCTTTATAGCATTTAGAAAACTGCCTCAGAAGGCAGACAAGACAGCTACATTAAACATATGTACATGTACACAAATGTCTGGATATATTTTGTACACATCTGCCAGCTGCATAAACATCTGTCATCTAAATACTGCTTATAAACCACATGCAATTGATATATCACATAAGAGCATGACAAGTGCAAGCAGTTTTTCATTCAGATATCAGGTATACATTAACTTATGCATAGATACATCTGTAAATCTATAGGTATTTTACATATGTTTATGTCTTATAGATCAATCATATGTATTTATAATGCTATATACTTTACACAGGGAAAACAGTACAAACATACATAGGTGGATTCTTGATATCCAAGACTAAAGTTTATAAACACATCTATGCAAATGTAAAAGTGATGCATCATTTCCATACAACAGATCTGGTTCTTTCCTCCTACATCAGCCTTAAACTGCTGTACTTTCATTAAAGAGAAATGTATTTCTACAGATTTACTGTAGCACAGAAAGCTTCAGACTCCATATCTGCAAATTCACTACCTAATGGGCTTCATCCTTGAGGTAACAGGTTTGGAAAAAACAAGTCTTTCTGCTGTCTTTCTTCCTTTATTTGATATGTGATATTGTCTCACAATACCCTGCGGAATATATCCACAGGATAATCTCTCTAGCTTGGTAGCCAAGTGATGGAATATCTGTGATCTTGTTAAAAGTCACAGCTGGACAAAAAATTCTTTTTTTTTTTTTTTTTCAGTTTAACTTAAATCTGTCGGAAATTAATGGGTGGACTGCTGTAGAGCTATATTAGAAGATGAATGTGGTCTGAAGGGAAATTTCTATGTAATTTTAAAAGAAAGTAGGAAAATTACCAGCCTAATAAGAAATGCTTTGTTTATATTCTATGTGACTTTGTTCACATTTGTCATAAATCATTCTAGTTCTCATTCACTCTCTTCTTAGGCTCATTCTACAGCCAATAGTTAATAAACTACCCAGTAAGAAAATTACTGCTTTCTTGTTGAATTTAATCACATCTTCATACAATTTTTCCACAGAAAATATAAATCCTTTCAGAACGTAGTTTCATGCAAACTTTATTTTATACAGTATGAAAATAATTTTCATTTACTTACCATAAAGAGTTCTTCTCAACTGTGGAAGCATTAAAGTAGCAATAAAATCTGTTGTTTCATTTTATTTATACAAAAATATAGAAGATTTTTTTTTTTACAAATGATTTTGTCAGAAATGTGACCACACTTCTTTAGCATTTCGCTTCTGTTTTGACAACTCACTGAAAACTCTCACAACTTTTTCTGTATGATAATATTACCCATTAATTAATAGCTTTCCTTTGCTCACAGTTTTGATGAATTTGCAGGAGTTGTTAACAAAACAGTTATAACCACCATTGTTCATGTTTTTTTCTGCATATTCACTGGCCCTGGATATTAAATACCCTCTAAAAAGTAAATGAATTTAAAGTCCTGGGGAAAAAATGTCTTTCAACAAAACAAAACAAAAACCCCACATTAATTTTATATTTCATTATTTCAACAATTTGTTAGCAAAACACAGTTCAATGTTCTTTTATGTGAGTTAGCTGAAAACTTGTCTGGTTTTACATTTTCAAGCCTCAATAAATCTATATACCAAGAAAGATTAAATAGTTCTTAAGCTGTGATGGTGATAACATCAATACTGTCTTATTAATTTTCCCTCCAGATCAGAATCTAGGTCAATGGTTCCTGTTTTACACTTAAAAAAATAAACAGAATAAACTATCTAGGACAGGGATTGTATTTTGTTTTACCTAAAGGAGTAAAATAGTTGATGGTTTAATCGCCCACACTAACAGTTTACAGTTAACATTTTATTTCTAACATGTTCTTGCTGAGAGGAGAGGGTGCTCCCCCTTTATTTCTTAACAGCATTGCTTCAGGAGGTGGGGTCAGTGTGTGGACAAGTTGCAGATAAAAATGGGAATGAAAATTTGAAAGCAATAAATTCAGTAGGCTGTTATTGATTTTAATGAGGTCATTCTAAAATATACAACTATCGCATAGCCTTCATAAATTGCAAGACAAAAACTATTTTCAGATAAGGTCAGTGGAAAAAACTCTTAATTTCAGTATGTGGTAAAGCAGATACGTATGTATTTGTCTTTCTTGACTACAGACCATTCATTGAACTTTTTATTTGTAAATGAGAAGATTAAATCAATTGTAAAGTGCTACAGTGATCCACTAATCAAAGACATGGCCAAATCTGACAAAGATCTTAACTTTGAATATAATTACTGTTATTACAGGTTATGTACAACTTCTTTTCTAAATGGGAAAGGTATGTGTACAACAATGTAAAATATATATTCAAAAAATATGCTATAAAATATGGCTAACCTCTTGACTCTTTCTAAGGTAATCTTAGTCATTCTCGTTGGCTAAATCAATGGAAGTCCTTGAAATAGAGATAAATTATTTTTTTAAATCAATGTATTCCTTGCTCCAACAAAGACTTCATGTAACTATGAGTGAGTCCCTGGAATCTGTCTACATGTTGGAACTGTTTGGTACCTCTAGTGATGAATATTTTTGTTGCTTGGGAATAAACATCTTTGAAAACATTTTTGAATCAATCGTATTCTAGAAGAATTATTTTCAATTGTTCATGAAACAGTTATCCTCCCCCCAAAATTAATCCCAAACAGGGATTAAATTCAATCCCCTGTAATGACTACTAAATTGTTAATTTGTTTATTTTGCAGAAAAGATATTTTATTTTTTTTCTCCCATATACAGCATCTAAAACCACAATGTTTCATTAGTTAAACCACACAAGAGGGATGACAGCGCTTTCCTACATTGTGGCATTATTCTAAGGATAAATACACTTGTAGTCCTGGAGGCTTTGCAGTGGCAGGAGCACCAGTATCTAAAATTAAGAAAGAAAGATAAACAGAACAGCAGTACATTTATTTCTGTTTCTCCACACAGACTACCATTGCTGCCGTGCAATAGCTCTGCTGGAAGAAGAGCTAACTTTTTTTCAGTTAGAAGCTTGGAGCCTCATCAATATTTGCCACCCAGTGGCAAATAAAGAAAGCTTTACTATTTTGTGTGTGTGTCAGCTGTGAAACAACAGGGATATGCCTGGAGAAGGCAAAGGAAAAAAAAAATCCTATGGACTTCACTGGCATTTACGATTAGATTCTATCACACCGTATCTTCACACATACAGAATTCAAAATCTCCAAAGTTCAGAACACAAAACATTTAAAAGTTTGGAAGCCAAACTGTTACATTTATTTATTTTTATGACATGGGTTAACAAAGCATCTGTGGCTTCTTATGGTAGAACCCAGAAAAGAAACTAGCCATTTAGACGAATTCTGGAGGGGGAAAAAAAAAAAAAAAAAAAGCACAGGAATACCATGCTACAGGCATAGCTGTCAAAACTGAGCTTCCTTCTGATAGAAAGTATACATCTCTTTGCCACTTGACTGCTTCCATTTATGGAATTAGATGAGGTGAAGCTCTTTTTTAATTTAGCGTTGAGTATCTGGAAAGTATTTACACTCAGTATATGTTCTAATTTTTCAGCAAAAGTGAATCTGCTACTTGATTTGTGATCAGATTTGCAAAGATCTGATACTTGCCATTCCCATTGGAAAACTGTAGGTGTTGCTGGAGCTGCACAGTTGCATAAGACAGGCAGGTGACCTAATCACACCCTAGATGTACTGGTTAATATTTTTAACACCCTCTCAAGCAATCTGTTTTCCTGCTACTGTGTGATACTTGAAAATGCATTTGGATTTGACGCATCCCTCATCACTTGAAATTTTTTTTTTTTTCCCCAGTAAGTAATTTTCCCAGGAAACCAGCCTGTGTGAATCTTAGCTTATTAGTGGGTCATGCCCAAAGAGCAGCTCTATAATGTAGCAGCAGAGTAGTCTGCAAAAGTTGTAGGTTTTATTTTAACTGAAAGGGAAAAAGAAAAGAAAAAAGAAAAGAAAAGAAAAGAAAAGAAAAGAAAAGAAAAGAAAAGAAAAGAAAAGAAAAGAAAAGAAAAGAAAAGAAAAGAAAAGAAAAGAAAAGAAAAGAAAAGAAAAGAAAAGAGAAAAGAAAAGAAAAGAAAAGAAAAGAAAAGAAAAGAAAAGAAAAGAAAAGAAAAGAAAAGAAAAGAAAAGAAAAGAAAAGAAAAGAAAAGAAAAGAAAAGAAAAGAAAAGAAAAGAAAAGAAAAGAAAAGAAAGGAAAGGAAAGGAAAGGAAAGGAAAGGAAAGGAAAGGAAAGGAAAGGAAAGGAAAGGAAAGGAAAGGAAAGGAAAGGAAAGGAAAGGAAAGGAAAGGAAAGGAAAGGAAAGGAAAGGAAAGGAAAGGAAAGGAAAGGAAAGGAAAGGAAAGGAAAGGAAAGGAAAGGAAAGGAAAGGAAAGAAAGAAAGAAAGAAAGAAAGAAAGAAAGAAAGAAAGAAAGAAAGAAAGAAAGAAAGAAAGAAAGAAAGAAAGAAAGAAAGAAAGAAAGAAAGAAAGAAAGAAAGAAAGAAAGAAAGAAAGAAAGAAAGAAAGAAAGAAAGAAAGAAAGAAAGAAAGAAAGAAAGAAAGAAAGAACAACAAAAAATCTGTTAAAAGGCAGTTGTATTCCAGGGCCTTGGTAGGACTCAGGAATGAGTTTTCTTATTATGCATTAAAAGAAATTTGGCTGAGGAAGCAATACACTCCAGACAGTGTTCAGAGTTCAGTCTCCTAGTTTACGACTTTTGTTGTTCCAGTGGCTGATTCTCCCAGCACAATTTGCTTCCAGCGTTTTTGCCATCAGAGTGGAAAGATCAGCAGCTTTTGACATGGTATGAGCTGCCAGCTGAGCCTAGGGACTGCGCCCCCAGGGTAAGAGCAAAGATCATAGCAGGGCTGAGCACAGCTTGGCAGCCACGGGGCCATGGAGCAGCAGAAGTTGTGCAGAGATCCTGGGGATCCAGGTACTGCCTGACACTTGTTTTTCCTGGGAAGTCCTGGATGCAACCATCTTCAAGAATGTTGTCCTGAAATTTTCACACTTGAGGCATATCTCACTATGGTATCCCTGTGTCACTTATGTTGGGTGTCTTCAGAATTGCCTAAAAATAGATTTGTCAATCATAACAGTAACAAAATGGGAAACTTTCAGCAGTCTGACATAGCTGAATAGAAAGATTTACACTTCCTATCGTGGGAGAAAACAGAATGAAGGCTGATAAAAATATGGCTTTTTCTAGACAGATCAAATGAAAGAATAACTATAATTATCTCTGTTCTGCTGTTGCCTGTCTCATCAAAACATCTTTAAACCACTCCTTTCCAAACCATTCTCTATGACATAACTTATATGTAACTTAGACAAGAAGTAGGTTGCAATATAAAGCAAAAATGGATGTGTTTGTACTTGTCTTTCTCCCTTTTTTATGCGAAGTCAAATAAAAAAGATGCTAAACTGTATTCAATCAGTAAAAAGATTAAAAAAAAAAAAAAAGAGAGAAAGAGAGAGAGAATTTAGTGTGGAAAATATACATGGTATACAAAGACTAAAAGGAGTATACTTTTTAAAGCATGTCTGCCTTAGAAAATCTTGTTAGCATCGATCCCTTTTTTCAGCATTTAGATTCTCCAGGAGAAGCTTAAGGATTTTGAGTCAAACTGCTGGGTTGCCAAGTTACCTCACAGCCTCCTCCTCTGCGTGCAGCAGTGGCCGAACCAACTCACACAGCAGTGAACAGTGAAGCTTGGAGGGCTTCCCATTTCTCTGGAAAGCCCACCTGATGCTGCAGTAACACATGACTGATGCTGAAGATGCTGCTGTGGTGGTTTCACCCTGACGGGCTACTAAACTGCACCACAACCACTCTCTCACTACCCCTCCTCAAAGGGAAAGAGAAGAAAATAGGATGCAAAGGGCTCAAGGGTTGAGATGAGGACAGGAAGATCACTAAATAATTACTGTCATGGGCAAAACAGACTCAGGGCAGGTCCCCCATGGGTGGGTGGCAGCTCCCTCCAGACCCCCTGCTCCTGCAGGGGCTCCTGTCCACGGGCTGCAGCTCCAGCCCGGGGCCTGCTCCTGCGGGGTCTCTCCATGGGCTGCAGCCTCCTCCAGGCCACATCCACCTGCTCCACCGGGGGCTCCTCCACCCATGGGGGGGCTGCAGCATGGAGATCTGCTCCATGTGGGACCCATGGGCTGCAGGGGGACAGCCTGCTCCACCAGGGGCCTCTCCCTTCACAGCCCGCAGGGGAACTGCTGCTGCCTGCCTGGAGCACCTCCTGCCCTCCTGCTGCACCCACCTGGGGGCTGCAGGGCTGTTGCTCACTCCTCTCTCTCTCCCAGCTGCTGTTCTCCAGCAGTTGTTTTTCTTTTCTTCAATCTGCACTCACAGAGGTGCAAACATCACTTTTTGGCTCATCTCTGGCCAGTGGCACGTCCCTTTTGGAGCTGGATGAAACTAGCCCTTACCTACTGTGTGGCAGCTTCTGGATTCTTCTCACAGAGGCCAGCTCTGCAGCTCTCTGCTACCAAAACCTGGACATGGACACCCAGTGCAGGTTCTAATGCTACTCCTGTTGTGCTGACACTCCCTGAGTGAACGGTATCCTCCAAAATCACCACTGCTTTGCAACATGTGGAATACCAGGTAAAGTCAACATTATTTATTTGGACCTTAACTCATTGTAATTCACACAGAATCACAGAATGGTTTGGGTTGGAAGGGACCTTAAAGCTCACGCAGTGTCGAGACTCTGCCATGGGCAGCGACACTCCCAACCAGACCAGGTAATTGGGCAGTAATTGTATTGATGGCTGAGGGAAGATGTTAAAACCTTTTAATTGCAGTCTGAGCTGGTCTTAGCTTCCCATATGATTAAGTATTTTCCTTCACTGAGCTATCTTTCACTTGAGAAGACTTGTTAAAAATCGCCCTAACTGATGGAGACTGCTAACTCTTTTGAAGTTGAGTTCTTTCTGTATGCCAGGAGTTTTCAGTGAGATGGATGACCTAATGTAGCAGAAAGAAGAAAATGTGTCTTTTGCTTTTCCTTTTCTGTTTATTTGCGTAGGTTAAGCTTGTGTGAGACACCTCCCTGACTGCTTGTGGGGGTCTTCCTGGCTGCTACAGACCATAAAATTACCTGTTAGGGAGAGCAGCATTGCTCACAGTGCTTGCACATGCCTTTGCCCCATCCCTTCATTAAAAACAAAACAACAAAACCAGTAGTAGTGGCCAGTAGTAGTTACCCCATTGTCTACTCATTGTCTATATGGACCACTGAACTGCAGTACATATCACATCGTAACCTATAAAATCCTCCATCTTCAGTACTCCACACTCTTTTATATGACATGTGTATAAACTTGTGCTTCTGTAGGAGAAAATAATGGACAACAGCTACTCACTAGCAATTATCTGAAGTTGTGAATTGATTCAAAACATGTCAAAGTGACCTTATTTGTTCTGCAGATCATCCAGCTCCTGTTAAATGCATGTTTAACTTCATTTGGGTTGGGAGCAGGTTGTCTTTTCTTCTGCTGGAGTTTTTTATATTTATGTCAGTACCTTTTTTTTTTTTTTTTTTTCCTAATTAAGGAAGCTGTTATCATGAGATAGATATCTTCTGGCACTATGAAGCTTAAAAGAGAAAAACTAATCCAGGGCAGATCAATTATCTTCATCAAATGAGCTTTCTGCCAACTGTGTAGAATTATCAGAAATTTGAGCAGAAGAAACCACATGAAATATCCCTTAGAGCCTGTCAAATTGTGTGTGCATGTTTTTTGGTTTGGTTTGGTTTGGTTTATTCCCTCCTCTCCCCCCCCTCCCTTGGATACTGGATTAATAAATACTTGATTGCACTATCTTTTTTTTTCTTTCTTTCTTTTTTTTTTTTTTTTAATACCTCAGTTTTCAGATAATATAAATATTTCTCTTTGTAGAATATCTGGGAAGTACACCACTGACAATCTGCATTGTAAGGAGGGATTTGACTAAAAGATGTCAGTAGTGTCCATAACAATTAAAAAACAATTATAAGTCTCAAATAAATTATCAAAGATGAGAGACAACAGAAATGGGCAAAGGTATACTCACTGATAAAAAACAAAGCCTAAAGTGTAACCCAATGATGTTTTGCCATTTCAGACTCCTTTTTAGCAATCTTGATTTAAATTAAAGAAGGGATTTTAGAAAGTAGCAAATAAATGAGAATTGAAGAGTACTTCATGCTTTGGTGATCCTAACACTTTTATAAAACATTTTTGACAGTTGTGGTGGGGTCAGAGTTGGAGTTAGTCTCCTGGTAGTGCTTCTTTTGGAGTATGATAGCAAAGCAGAATTTGGGCTTTCTGCCTTCAGCTCTCCAGGATATCTTAAATAGTATGGAAAATAACTTCCTAAGAGTCAAGCCAGGTAGCTCTGAGATTCCTGAAGTAAAGGCTTGGCCACATGCTCTTGGTGAGTCTCTTTGTGCCCAGACCAGGGTGTACAGACACAGCAAGCTACACAATTTCCTTTCCAAATACACAGTGCAAGCCAAGATACTGGGCTCTTTCACTTGCCACTGCACAGCAGAGCTGGCACTCTGTCTTAAAATACTTTTTGTTAGTAACGTATGATTGCATCCACATTTCTAGCAGACTATTTTATGTAAAAAAAATAAAAATTGGTATTTACTGGATTCACGTAAGTTTTGCATGTGTTCGGATTGGCACTCTGGTGTTTGTTCACTCTCCCCTGGAGGTTTATCAGAGTGTTATCAGCACAGGGTCAGACTGATCCTTCCTGCTGTCTATACTTATCTGCAATAATTGCTGTACCCTACTAGGTGTACTATATACTTAATGTACAACTTGTGCAGAGTTTAGAGTGACAATGACCTGTACAAAATATCCGCTATTATACAAAAAGGCTAACAGCAGTAATTAAAAGGCAAATTATGCAACTACATGCTGCTTAAAATTATAAATGAAATTAAGAGCATGTGTCTGCTTTATATGTCATCTAAACCAATAACAAAAGATCTGAAAATGCCTCATAGGGAAATGAAGAGTATACAGAGCAGTATAATACCTTCCTAGTAATTGCAGCATGAAAGATATTCTTTGCAGTTCTTGCAGAATGTATTTACATGATTATTCTGATAAAGTGATCTCCTCTAATACCTACATTTATGTTCAAAAAATATGGTTAAAATTGTACTATTCTACTCAGCACTCTCTGCTGATTTTAATTATTAAACCATTTTAATTCATTGAATCCCATTAATTCTGAATAACCAGTGCAGCTAAGAAAGAGTGATCCAGAGTTTTCCTCTAGCTCAGGTTCAATTGCTTGCATTTGTATCCACTGTCATGGTGGGGTATGCACCCCCTGCAGCTGGGACCTAAACCCCTGTTGATGTTTTACATTTTCAATGGTTTGCCAATTAAAAAAAATAATTTCTATAGCAAGGACATGTCCCTCCTGTCCCCTTCCATGGAGTGAAAGGGCTCTGATGATTTCAAAGCAGAAGTTCAGGATCTCCAAACTGGATTCCTATTTCATACCATAGTTCAGCTCAACCATTAGCAAGTGAGGTTGACTAAACTATAAGAATTTTTTCAATTATTTCTCAGTTCAATTTTAATTTTACTTGACAGCAAAACCAGGAGATGAAGAGAGGAGGAAAAACAAACAACAACAACAACAAAACCAAATCAAAAACACTGCTCCAATAGCTTTAGCAGTCTTTACTTACAAAAAACAATATTTCTGCCCTGTGATGCTGTGTGCAGTGTATTCAGTGAGAGTTGAACACCACTCAGAACTTAGGGACTGTAAAATAGTAAACAAAGGAGTCAGTAAGGGAGAAATGTCAGCAGAAATTTGGCCTGGATAACTAACATCCTACAGATCTAGCTGAAATGTGCAAGGATCTCCGTGAATCATAAATCATTGTCGTTAGTGAATGCTAATAAACTCAGAGGGGATCTCCAGGGGGTGTCTGTAAAACAAGATGCAAAACTTGACTGGGATCACAGGAGAAAATTGCAGATCAGTTAGAGCAATTTTAAGAAAAGTAGCATGAAAGTTGTGTTGAAGAAAACAGATAATCTGGAAATCAATTAGATTATGAGAGGCTAGAATTAGAGACAATAAATATAATTTAAGTTTATTTATATATACCTAAGTATGGTAAATCGAGAATAATTCTTTCATGATCTTACAAAATTACTGATTTATTTTTATATGATCATATAGATGGTCAGCTTTGTTATAGCATATGCCCTACTGTGTGAGCTTTTATCCACGATTTTGTATTAAATTATGTTTATATTTATATGTTTATTATATACATATATATATTTTAATAGGTATCAGTTAAAACGAGGGATCTCTCCCCATTTAGATTAAAATCTGACTTGTCTTCCATATTTTGAGGTCAATCAGCAGGGAATCACCAAAGATGGACCTTTCACGAGATTTCCCATGGACTAGTTTGTGTTCCAAAGCTATTCAGCTTTTCTGCTAACACCAGACTGTAGGTTGCAGGTGCTGCAGTGGATGATGGAGAGGTACATGAGTATGGCAGTGAATTATAGAATGGCTTTGGCTTGAATAGTGAGGTTACCAGGTCACAAGTAAGAGAATGCATTTCAATAAAATCAAATGCAACCCAACAGAACCCCTCTGAGGGCAGTGGGATAGACTTTAAGAGTTTCAGAGAGCACAATTTGTGAATCTTGAGGGAAATACAGTGGCAAAGAAATGAGTACAATCCTTGGAAGTCATATGGAAGGTGGATGCCACTTGCTCGGCATGTGCTGTGATGCTGGCATCGCGGGGCCCTGTCCCATCCTGGTGTCACCAGAAGGACAAGAAACCCTGTGAAGAGATCACAGCAGGTGACCAGGGGGCTGTGGTAAGGGCACACAGTGGCTCCCCACACTATCCTTTTGCTGGCAGGTGGGATCATGCTGTGCTCACACCTCGAGCAGGTCAAGGTGGCCAGCCCAGACCCAGGAACGCATCCCACCTCCTGTGTTGATGCAGATTTTGGCAGGCAGAGGGGCACCCAAGGGCTTGTTGGCAGTGCTCCTGTGCCATCACCGTACCAGGAACTGGGCAGCAGCTCTCACTCCCTGCTGTCTCTGAGCAGAGAAGCCCAGTTCAGGACTGGCCTCAGGGCTATGCCAGGTCAAGAAGGAATAATGTTCCAGCTCAGGCTGGCAAAACCCACAAAGATATTTTGCCTTTCGCAGGGTGAAGTGAGGGCTGTGGCACTGGAGCAGCAAAGCACACGACTGCCTGCCACCAGGGACATTTTAAGATCAGCACAGGGTGGATCTACGCTTGCCCAGCTTTGCATGGTTCTTGGAGTAGAAAATGTCCAGCCTCAGCAACTGCCTAGCTCTAGGTGACCTGGAGATAAGACCGGTATCAGTCTGGAGATGTCTCTCCCCTGCCTGTGGGATATGTTGCTTGCACGAAATGTTTAACATCAGCATGGTCAGAATTACAGATCCGAGTCCTGGCCAAAACCTAAAGAGCATGCATTAATTTGAAGATTTGTAAGCCAGGCTGCCTGATCAATAACTGGGATCTGGAGCTGGCCATGCCCTTTGTGTGTTATTCAGGTTTCCTTTCTCTGTGCAACTATTTTTGTATGGTTGATATCATGGTCATGCAAATTAATGACATTTGTGGTTATTTGTCACCCCCAGAATAGTATTTTTGCTTTCCTATATCTAAATGCACTTGTGGACCTGCAAATTAGGGAATAGGACCTGTAAAAGTAGGTTAAGTTCCTTAAACCTGGGGGTGGATGTGGCATTAGCTGGGGGCTCAGTACAACTGTTGTATTTATTTTACAGGAAGCCCTGAGACAGCAGAGACTTCATACTGCTAATGATGTCTGGCAGAAAGGTTACATACTAATATGGAAAATGACAGTGTGGAGTACATTCATCTTCTCAGTTCATTCATGGTGCTTCAGGGCATCATAACTGCTGCAGGCATTATCGCCTGTGAATGAGGGACCCCACATTCTCCACAAAGCAGTCATCAAACGCTGGATCACAGCACCCGCCCTCCCCTGTGCTGCACCGAGGCCTTTCATGTTGAATTTAGACTACAAGACTCAGGAATGGAACGAGTGTACTGAAATATCTGAAACAAAAAGGTAAATGCATATCATCATGATCCTGCATACAGACACCTACTGGCAAGGCAGAATGCCAGAAGCTTTTCCAGTTCACACAGAAAATGCCCTGGAAAACACCTTTTTTGTAAGTACAGAGTGATTTTGCAGAGACAAGTGGCAATGAAAGCCACGTCAGGAGCAGGCACACAATACACTCCAAGGGTTTCAAAAGAGCCCCATGTTCCGTAGCATCAAAAAGCTGTAACAAGGATCAAGAAGAATTAAAACTGATGATGTGACAGAAGTAATCCACCTTGCAGCAGAAGGTCATTACACCCACCTTCTCTATTGAAGTCATTTCAGCTCTGAGGCCTGAGCTAAAGCTCCCTGGCCTGAAAATGCTTCTAATTAGTGTATTAGCATGAAGATGACTGAGACCTGCATTTACTCCTACACAACCATTTCCAGGGTGTTTGCAGGCAGGCTGTAGGTTCAGAAGCTCCTTGTTACCAGTGCTCTGTCTGACAGGCTTAAATGAATTCTCACTCAAAAAACTTGCTTAGCACAGACAGAAAGAGCTCACCTCTGGTCTCAGACTGGTATAATGGAATTATGCTCAAGTACAATCAATGAGACACTAGAATTAAATATAAATGCTGATAATCAATGTATATATGCATGAACACACGTATCCCTAAATTACATAAGCTTAAGCAAAATAAAAATGGTTTGAAAACAATGAATTAAGTTAAATATTCTAAATTCTAGGTTAATACTTTATTACTATTAGAACTTATAAAAGTCAGTTTAAAATGACAATGCTTGCTGATGAAAATTTGCTTCAGAAGAGACATTTACAAATACTGTCAATCCTTGCGTGACTAATGCACACACGTGAGTCCAGATCGTCTGTTAGGCCTGTGCAGTCGATAATGTCAATCTGCAGTGCCATTCAGGAGTCAGCCTCTAGGAGAAATAACACTTTGTAAATCCTCCACACTTCTAGCCTCACACAGCCTGAGTCCTAATAAACTGCAAAGGAAATTAATTTCTGCTGCTGCTTATTGCACTGAAACAAAGTCCTTAAGTCCCATGAAGAGGGAAACAATTGTACTTCTGTGCTCCTCCAAGGCAAGAACTGTTCTTAATAAAGCATCTTTAACTTCCTCCCTTCCTCTCACCTGTTCCATATTTCTCACCTATGCGCCAGTGTTGTCCCAGGATCCTGAAATCCCAGGTCCCTAAGAAGCCAGCTAGGCCAGACTGAGGAGATGTCAGTCTGTTTCCTGTGGGAGCTATCCCTTGAGGATCAAAAATTGCACTGAAGCAGATGCATTTGCAGACTTTCAGCTCCAACAAACAGCACTTTCAAACATAACTTTATTTCATGTAAAAAGTCTGAATAGGCTCAACTGATGACTAATATCCTCTGGATGATCTTTTTGATGGATACAGGAGTATTTAAAACCAAAAAATCAGCTGGTCAGCATGCAAAACACTTGGAGGGAAATATTAAAGTTTTTATGTTCCTGAAGACCTAAGATGAATTTTGTTCTAATTTTCACTAACAGGTGGTTTTGTTGTTGTTGTTTTGTTTTGTTTATATATATATATGTGTGTGTGTATATAGATATATATGGAATAGTTTAGTTTTTTAAATTTTGATTTCACAAGAAGGCCACAAAAATGAACCAATTGTCAGTTCAGCCTTCCCAGACAGAAAGTCTCATAGATATTGGGGTATTTAGCCCCCTTGTACAGCATCCCTCTTCCCTGCTTATTCCTAAAATGTCTTATTTCCTTAAGCCCCTGTTTGCCCTTACAGAAATATCCATCAGGGATTAACATGCCGTTGTACAGTCACCAGTCTCTTCCTCCAGAACAGCTTGTTTGTAGCACTGAAAAACAAAGTCAGTCAGTGCAGAACCAGACACGGTGCAAGAAATAAACTTCCAAGCAAAAGGTAAATCGACTACCCCTGGAGAAGTAAAATGGGAAAAGCAACCTGAAAACACGCTCAGCCTGGAGAGAGCACTGTGCCAGCACTGGGCTTCCCAGCTCTTATTTGCAGTGCCCTTAACAACAACAACGACAACAAAATCAGCGAAGTGCTGATGCTCTTTTCTGGAAAGACACAATCAGCTTCTGAGCAAGAGAGTCTAGGACACAAAACAGCAGTGGCTATTTTGAAACCATACCTGATTGTTTTGTTTGATGCAGAGCAGGAACTGGCAGTACTTAACAGAGCAGCTTGCACCCAAATGGAGAGGAATTTTTCTGGATGGTATGGTTATAAGACCAGTGGACTGTTTCAAAGGTGAAAAAAAAAATGTTAATGCAAACTTTGTCCATTCAAGTTATCTATCCCTAAGCAGAACTGTAAAGAATGAATATTAGGTACAGTGCATGCCCCAAAAGGTCAAATATTTCATGAAATTGTAACACTTGTTTATACTATGCAACTGCCGTCCAGGCCCAACAGCTGCCTGATTTTGTTTTGTTTTGTTTTGTTTTGTTTTGTTTTTATTTATTTATTTATTTATTTATTTATTTATTTATTTATTTTTTTGTCACCTCTGTGTTTGAAGACAAGTTTTCTGAAATGAAAATCAGAGGTAACAGCTGAGGTGGACATGCTGGCATTTCCTAGGATAACACAGCCTGTATGAAAGCTGCATTCTCTTTCTGGGCCATGAGAAGCTGCAATTCACCAGCCACAAATGTTGTAAAGGATGGGGGGAAGGAGGACATAAGTAGGGGAAAATGAGTGTAGATGGGATGACTGACGGAGACCTCCTGTCAGTTAATAAGTCTGTTTCCCTACAAGTCCATTCCTCTTCCATCAGATGCTATCACATTGTGGTATTATTTTAATAAATGTCATCTTCCTGATGACTCTTACAGGAGATTATTTCAGAATTTCACTCCCCAGACGCTTCACAACCTTTAGCTTATTTTCAGTTTATGCACAACATTTGTTAACTATTCATCCGTGAGCCAGTGTTGTCCCTTTCTTAAATATCTTTTTTCCTTCCTGGTGTTTGCTTCTGGCACAAATCAGAGGCAACAGTGTGTCCTTTTGTAGCCTTGCTTTGCAGGGTGAGGTAAGCCAAGCTGTCCCTGCTTTCAGGATAACCTGTTCTCTTACCTTCCTCTTCAGCCTCCCCTCTCCTCTGGTCTGATTTCCTCCTCCTCACATAGGAGTGACCAGAACTTCGCAAAGCATTGTAGATGGGATGTCCCTGGGCTGCATGAGGTGAGAGGTAAAAATTCCTGAATGCTTTGCAATCAACACTGTATTGACACTGATGGCTTAGGCGTTCAATGACTGACATCTTCAGATTTTTTAGGAAAAACAAAAAAAGGAAAAAAAAAAAAAAAGCTATTTTATATTATTCATCCCTAAGTTAAAGACTCTGCACTCTCCACATTAAATTGTGGAGTCTATTTCATGTTTTTCCAGCTATCAGGATTCATCAGTTCCTTTGTTGTACTCAAAGCTTCCAGTGTTAATCCTATTTTTTGAGCATTTCCAGATTTCCATTTGCACAGTACTAGTTTGCCAAGTTGCCAAGCTACTTTATGAATAAGTCACTACTAAAGAAGCCTGGACTAAATACTAGTGTCCTAAGTAAGTCAATTCTTATCATTCTCCTGCCTGATGCTTTTCCTTTCAGCACAAACAGTGCCATCTTTTCTTTCAGCCCCGTGCTCATCTCACACTTTTCCAACTAGTTCCTATTTTGCCAGTTTAACTGAGAATTTCCATTACAGCAGTATGTCAGATGCTTAACTGAAGTCTGACAGATTTTATATACCTCTATATCTTTCTCCTTTCTCTATCTTTCTCCTAAATATGACTACAATGCCTGAAGATACCCACTTATTAAGGCAGAAGATTACTTTTAGGAAAACCCTGTTGCATTTTCAGTCTGTTTTCCATTTACTAGTATGAAATATAACTTTTCTATTTATTCTTCCTTTCAAAATTTCCTCTAGTGTTCTAAAACCTAGTGTCTAGTTTGCTTTGGAGATCAAATCATGACTCTGTAATTTTAACCTTTCCCAAACAGAGAAAGTAAAAAAAAAAAAAAAAAAAGTTTTTTTTTTTCTTTGAAAAAAGAGCTCTGTGAAATTCAACATATGCCAACAACAACCAAAAAAAAAAAAAAAAAAAAAAAAAAAAGACATAAGAAGTGATTATCTAAAAATGTTAGATGGGAAAGTAAAATTAGAGGGCTCTTACAGAAAATAGAAAATGGGGAAAAAGCTGAGTGATAATTTTCTGAGGAATCTTGAATGTTTTACAGAAGAATAATGAAATCAATAGTAAGAGCTATAGTTAATCTGCTGAGTTTATTCAATAACTACTCTCTCTAGATAGCAAAGTAATATTTAATATCATATGGCTTGAATTTTGATTTTATTTTAAATTCAATCAGAAGTTTATGAAAAAATAAGAAAATGTGAAAGCTAAAAGAATGAAAAACTAAAAGTAAAATCACTAAATGAACGTGTCTCAAATGTGTTGGTTACAAAATAGAACCAAGTAAGTAGACTGAATCAATGAAAATATGAAATATACATGTATATTAATTAGCAAATGTGTTAGAAGACAAAATTTTGTGAATGGGGACATTAATGGCTGTTAATACATGTATGTATTAACAGGGAGGATGTTGGGGGGTGGGGAGAGGGGAACAGGTAAACAAAAAAACAAAAAAAACAACCAGCAAGCCAAGAAACAAACCCTTAGGAAAGAACATGCAAGATTCAGTGAGCAGTGTATAATCATCATGGTAAAAAGTAGACATGAAAAACTCATGAATTCTCAAACTTCTACAATAAGGAGAGTGGGAAAGTCCCCATCTCACACTAGAGCGCACAAAAAAATGGGGGAGGCCTATACGTTTTTGAGATCACAGATTGGTTGAAGTGGGAGGACACCTCAACTTCATCTGTCCTAACTTTACCAGACAATGTTTCTGTATTCCTCCCAGGTTACCCGACGTGGCTGCTACCTTTTTTGTGTTTTTTCTTTGTGTTTGAATTTTGCCAGGAGCATCTTGTTCATCCAAGCAGGCCTCCTTGCATTGTTGCATGACTTCCTGTTGCATCCTTCAGGATGGACCCTTATTTTGGGAAGAGGTATTCCTTGAATATTAACCTGCTTTATCTGGCCCCTCTTCTCACCAAGACTATATCCCATGGGACTCTTCCAAGAAGATCTTTGAAGAGGCCAGTCTGCTTTGCTGAAGCTCAGAGCTGCTTAGCTGCTTTCCACTCTCCTCCCTGCCCTCAAGATTCTGAACTCCACCATCTCATGGTCACTGCAGCTCAGGTAGACTTTGACCTTCATGTTCACAACAAGCCCTTCATTGTAGGTGAGTAGGAGGTCTAACAGATCGCCTCTCCTCTGTCAGTCAGGTCAGGAAGTTGTCACTGATGTTCTCCAGCAACCTCCTGGATTGCTTATATCCAGCTCTGTTGTTCCTCCAGTGGATAAAGGAGTGGCTGAAGGCTTATTATAACACCCCTACATATTTTCCAGGATTACAAAAGCTCCACGAGATCCATTCTTCAGACAGTGTGAACAAGTTGTATCATCCACATCTGTGAAATTCAGGTGCTAATTAAATTTGTATCTGAGACATACTTCCAGAGAAGACATGGCTTCATGGAGCAGAAGCCTAGAAATTCAAAATATCCACTTAACTTGGTGGGATCATATTCAATAAAAATGTGTTCTTATTATTCTCACATGCCTCCTGGATGAGATACTGGCAAATATTCAGTGACAGGTTTGTGACAACTTGAACTAGAAAGTATATTTGAAATCATAACACTTTCTATGCTACAGAAGCACAGGGTACACTTCCACTCACCATTTCACAGGCTTGACAGCAGGCGATGCTAAGCTATCCATTTACATAAAACAAACAAACAAACAAACAAAAAAACCTGATTTCTCTCAGTTAAAATAAATCAAGCTTACAACTTACCACATTGAATAAATAACAGAGCAGTAAAATACAAAATAGAAATAACATAGTATGGTATAGTACATTTCTGTATAACATAATAATTTACACGAAGCAAAAGCACTAGAAAAATAAAGCTGCAATCTAAAAACACCTTAAGAAGCAAAGGTGTGGGTTTCTTGTCACTGTAGAAATTACAGCAGGTACCAAGAGACAATTTTGCTTTATTTCCCTTTCCTTCCTCTCACATATGTTCTTTAAACAGTTGACATTTCTCCTCAAAATATTATCCATATCTCTAGACAGATGGTGTAATTTCAACCACTACTAATATTATTAATGAAGAGAGTTGGCTTCTTTCCCTCAGGAATTCTAATTGATAAAAAATTATTAGTCCTATAATCTAATGGATGTTTCTTCCTTTGAAATGTGTCTGTTCCTGTGACATATGTCTGCTCTTTAGGAATACTTCCAAGCATAATAGTAACAAAAATGCATTTCCTACATTAATTTATATATATATATATATATATATATATACACATATATATATTAACCCCATAGCCAGTATCTTAAAGGTGCTTTTTCAGTGCTATGTGCATTTGTGCTTTATCCATGAACTAATGTGTTTTAAAAGCAGAACACAAAAGGTGAAACTAGTAATATATAACTTAAACAGAGAGGAAAAATATATTGAGGCAATGATTCCCCGCTGATATTTTTTTCCAGTGTACCAATTCTTGGAGTTTCATCATACTTTTCACAGTGTATGGTGTTTTGCTTAAAATAACAACTACTTGTGTGAGGAACTTGTATGAGAATCTCACGTTTTGTTAAAAAGTGTCCTACAATTCATTGCTGCAAGGAAATGTTCAGTAACATACTGCATGGCCAGAAGGACTCAGAAACTGGAGGGCAGGTGAACAGAGCACAACAAATATTTCATAAATCCCTTTGTTTTACCTAGCTCTGTGATTCTCTGAGCATGAGGAATGATATTTGAATGGGAGATTCTGGATCAGATTCAAAGTAACATTAAAAATCGCACCTGATATTTTTTATTTAGAGTAGATTTATGACCAGATATAAGTACATTTCCTTCACTTTAAACTAAATGTATTTTTTAGTTCATTTGAAACAGATTACTTTCCAGACTACAATTTATTTAAAAAAATTAATAAATTAATTAATTAAAACGAGAAGAAAAATGCATTATTGTTATCAAAATTTTGATTGGACTGGGCTGAAGAGGTAATCAGCATCTGGAACTGGACATACTGGCATCTGATATCTCTTCTGCAGTTTCAGGAAGCCCACAATCTCCCCTTGTCATAACAGTTTGGAAAACCACTGTACTCTGACAGACCTGCTGGGAATCTGGATGTGTGAGGAAAAGAAGCAATGAGTTCAGAGTTGAAAAGAAGTGGCCAGGCACCACGCAGCGTGCAGCTGTTTCTCTCCATGAACAAGTCCTGGAGATGCACAGGCCACACTGGCACATCCCACGCCTCCTCTGGGCTGGGGATGATGCCCCAAAGACTGTTTCACCTGTGGACAACTACCATGCAGCTGAAAATCGCCCTCCAGCAGAGGAGGCTGTGATGTGTCTGTGCAAATGATAAGGGATAAGCTTAAAAAGAGGGTCCAGAGGACACCTGCAGCACCAGGGATGAAAGGAGAAGTCCAGCCGCCTCAGAGGTGGCCCTGGGAGGTAAGAAGCAAGTAGCAAATGACGTCTTCATGTGCAAATTATTGAGAAAATTTAACTGGTAGAAGCCCTTTCACATTTGCCTGCAATACATGATTGGGTAATATCTGGTCCAGACAGTGGGAAATAACTGGGCCAGATCCTACCCGAAAGCTTAGTGTAACTTCATTGATACCTTCATCTCCCAGTCACATTATGCTGACTGACATTTTGGTTTGGCATCCCCAGTAAAATTCACTTCTATTTATTACTCTATAACTCTGAACCCAGGATTTTTAATAGCTGCAGAAGAAACTACCTTCTGCAGTCACTGTGGTGTTTTGAGGGCTCACATGGCAAGCTGCATTTGTCATTGTGGAGAAGCCGTGAGCTGTGGTTGAAAATACATTTTTAATTTTAATCTGGCAGTTCTGAGCCTTTTATGTTATCAGCTACCATCATGCTGACATTTTGCATAATTTGTGGCTGTAGCAATAGAACAAGCCAATAACAGAAATTATAAATCTGTTTTTTGTTGTTGTTGTTGTTGTTGTTTTCTGCTTAACTCCTTCATTGCACCTCTTTCTGCATATTTCTACCACCACAGTAGCTTGCATTACTTGCACTGTGGCAAAGCAGGTAGATGCCACGTGCAAACCCAACATTGAGATTACTGCACAAGTGGAGACTCCATCTGCAGACTGCTGGTTGCAGACCCCCAGCTCTGCCTTTGAAGAAAGGCGGTTGTTTGGACAGCTTTTTAAGGAGGCAAAAATTTACCCCCTGTGCTTATTTTTGGAATCACTTTCACTGGAACAATCATCTTTATTATTATTCTTTTATATCAATGCTAAAGACCTCTTCAGATCTATGAGGCTAAGCCAGTCATTCTGAATTTGTTGCCTGAATAGCATTCTGACTTTTCAGAGTTGCAGGTAGTAATATAGATTTCCTTGAGCTGATGAAGGACAAAACTTCAGTATGCCTACAGAGCTTTATTTGCTTACTGCTGATTTTATATGGGCCATTGCACGAGGTACTGCGTGGAGTTAAGTGATCAGCCAAGAATGTTCTCTGACTGCTGTAAGGCTCCTTGTGGTTCCTCTCATCCAGGGCTCCCAGGGCTTCCCCAGAAAGTTTTGGGACTGACTCCACCTGCAGTGGTAATAAATTGTGTTGTATCTGTTGGCTACTGTGTGGATCCTTGCCAACCCTGGACTCTGGACCTCCAGTCCCAAGCAGATATCCACGACTGCTGGAAGATGGATATCATAGTAGTAAGCACTGCCTGAGAGCAGAAGGAGTTGACCCGTGTTACTCACAATTTTTACCATAAAGTACAGAGACATCTACCCTCCAGCTGTGATCTTTCACAAGCAGTGCAGCTCCTGCCCTTGGCGTTGGGCGCTTGTGTGTGGTCACAGTGGAAATGACATGCCCTGGGTGTGATCTTGTCAGCTACTTGAATCTGAATACCCCCAAATGGGGATCACACTACTGTCACCATCTGCTGCAGTGGGAAGCTTGCCTTCAGCAAATCTGTGACAGGTCACAGGGCCTCAATGCTTCAACAACACCTCAATGGTCCTCTCATACCTATTTCTTTCATAGCCCATGGGAAATACATCGAGGGCTCTTCCAAGACCCCAGCTGCAATCTCATTTTCACTAATTTTTGGGCTCTGATGGCTAAAGTTGACTGAAGAATGTCTGCCACACCAGGGTAATCCACATGAGCCAAAACATCTACAGAAATCTAGCACATGGACCAGACTATGAATCATTCATAGTCTTGCATGTGATACTAAACAGTATAGCCAACAATGCCCTGCATTTGGCAGGTCCTCAGCAAAAAAGTAGCCTGTACCAGCTGGCCACAAACAATTCAATGCAATTATAAGATGCTAATATTCTTTCCAGCAAATCTAAGAATCATTGTATTTGGAAGAAAAGGATTTGCTGTTCTTCTGGAAAGGGACCAAGGTGAAAAGAGAATAACTGGATTTACTGAAGTTGCCATCCAAGTTTCCAGCATGGTTGGCAAAGCGAATTTCCTCAGCTGTACAACTCTGGCTGCACACTGTTACATGACCAGAATTCACTTAGGACTGCAGTGGAGCCTTCAGTATGGGTTTTGAAGACCTTTGGTTTAATATTCAAATAAATGTTTAAACATTCATGTCCTTCCTTCAGCTGACAGACCCATCTTGGATCACACTGGTAACAGATTTATAGCCTCTCTGAAAATGTGCTCTCCAACGGCTGCAGGAGAATAATACTTTGCACTTTGATGGTATATTTATTTTTGAGACCTCAGAGCACTTTGCAAGTGCACAATAATTAGTTAAGCCTCACAACACGCCTCTTCAGGAGGTAGGCACTGTGTTATTATTTCCATTTAAGAGATGTTTAAAATGAAGTATGGTGATGTTAATTCCCAATGTCAAACAGAAAAGGCATGGTTGCGGTGTGCTAGACAGTCACAGCAAAGGGGACACTTACGCCAAGCATTATCATCTCCAGCACTTCATAATGCTTAGCATGAAATGAAGCCAAAGTAATTGCTAGAATTTCAGCCTGTGCCTGCTGTCCTGGCAGTGTGGATGGAAAGTCTTTGTGTAATGAAGCCAGTGTGTAAGGTTCCGTCTCCCACGGTGCATAGGTGAAGGCTCTATTTTGTGCACTTCACAGCATGGGGAGCCCAGCTTGCTGGAGGCCACTTACCTTTATGAACAGCACAGTGTGCAGCAGGAGTGGCTATTTTGCCAGCAGCACTTGCTTCTCAGGTGATCTACTTTACTCATTTCCAGCATGTCTGAGAAGTTTCTTGTAAATGCTCTGGCCTGAGCAGTATCTAGGCACTGCTAATGACATCCAGCAAAGAGGAAGCCTTGCCATTTCTGCAGCTCAGGCACAGCTTGGATGCGCTGCGGGTGGCCAAGCTCCACGCAGAGCCAAACACTGTTCAGCTGAGCAGAAGCAACAGGAAACGTTAAGATCTCCAAATCACCCACAGAAAAGGGCCAGAAATAGTGACACCAAGGTTGAGGCCTGTAGAAAAAAGTGCAAGAGATACCTCACAGTCCCGGATGCTATAAAACTAATCGATTTGTCCATTTATCAAAGTAAGGACAGGGAAGAAAACACCAGAGAGCTGAGGATACAAACCAGAAGATACAAAAAATCTCATCTGTTAATGAGATCTACTGGAATTACAAGGATGAACACATGATAAAGGAGAAATGATTGACTTTACTCAGTTAAAAAAAAAAAAAAAAAAAGTATGATGGAATTCAAGGTTTGCTGCAATTAGTATCCTAGTCTAAATGAGTTGCTCACTGCAGTAATAAATTCAGGAACCATTGTTTTCAGCCTGCCCTTTTCACAGGCAAGTGACACAGAGATGGCACCAGCCCAAGGCAAAACCTAAGATTATGAGCTCTTACACATTACTGGGTATCACAGTGTAACAAGCAAGTGTTTTTCTAATCTTTCTCTCCTTTTCTTCTCCCTGTACCAGATACTGCGGTAATACTCTCCCTGGTATGTGAAATGCTCTGCAGGCTCCAGAAAATACGTGTTCTTGGTTAAAAAAGAACATGATTTCTCAGCCAGAGTTTGAACCCAAGAGGATTATGAAATGGGACTATTTCTTTCAGAGTTTCCCAGGCAATTAAGCACACATGAGCTCTTTTCCCACCAAACCTCTCCAGGTTTTCCCAACACCCTGAATTTGCTTTATAAAACTTCCAGAAGGGTCTTATAAAGCTTAGAAAAATGTAGAACGAAGGCATCACAAATTGCAACAGGATAAAATAAAGTAAAATAAAATAAAATGAATTTTAAAAGAGTGAATGTAGAGTGAATTTCCACCTGAACTGCAGTCCTCAGTGTAGACATGCTGCATCACTGCCTTTCCACCACTTGCATTATCAGTGATTCTCTTTTCTGGTGCAGGTAGACTCTGAAGGACCTTTGTTTGAATTTCTTTATATTAATAGAAATAGAGAAATAGAGAAAAAATAATATCCAGAAACTATGTAAATGTCTTTTTCTTCTCTTCTTAAATTATTTAATTTCTGAAAGCAAGAAAACCGTGTAGCAATCAGACAAGAACCCAGCAATCCATTAAATACCATTAGTCTTTCATCTTCCAAGCCAGTTTTGAATCATAGCATCTGAGAGAGTGAAGATAAAAACAAGCCCATCCTCTTGCTGCCTGGCACAAGATTATTCCCTAGACAATACCTGGTAGTGCTTTTTTCAGTCTAACATTGATTGTATAGTGTAAAGGGGTTTTCACCACTTCTTTGAGACAATTACTGTATCATTAGAAAGACAAGTCCTCTAGGAATTGTTCTTTATTTGCATCTTAAGTATGTTTCATTGCATCGCTTCTGATTTTGTTGTCTCACACAGTCTTCACCAGTAGCCATCACTGTTTCTCTTGAAGATGTAAATTTGAAAATAAAAGATGTTAAAAACTGTTATAACGATTCCTCATGGGTTACTTACTTAATTTGGAAAGTAAGTGATAATGTGCTAGTTGTCCAAGTCTAGTAATGAAATTTAGGAGGAAAATGTTAAAATGGGAAATACAAACATTAATATACAATTAAAAAAAAAAAAAAAAAAAAAAGGAATATTTTACGTTCTATTGGTAGTTTCCATCCTAGCATCTGAGTGTGTTAGCCTTTGTTTTCACTAATCTGATATGAAAATTGCTTGAAATGGTTACCA
>JBAGBL010000071.1:47500-57500 GCA_036873955.1 Mergus octosetaceus
CAGGTGTTTCTTCTTCATTTCTTCTTTCTCAATATCGTCTTCTTCTTCTTCTTCTTCTTCTTCTTCTTCTTCTTCAGGTGTTACTTCTTCATTTCTCCTTTCTCGTTATCTTCTTCTTCTTCTTCTTCTTCTTCTTCTTCTTCTTCTTCTTCTTCTTCTTCTTCTTCTTCAGGTGTTTCTTCTTCATTTCTCCTTTCTCGTTATCGTCTTCTTCTTCTTCTTCTTCTTCTTCTTCTTCAGGTGTTTCTTCTTCATTTCTCCTTTCTCGTTATCGTCTCCTTCTTCTTCTTCTTCTTCAGGTGTTTCTTCTTCATTTCTCCTTTCTCGTTATCGTCTTCTTCTTCTTCTTCAGGTGTTTCTTGTTCATTTCTTCTTTCTCAATATCGTCTTCTTCTTCTTCTTCTTCTTCTTCAGGTGTTTCTTCTTCATTTCTCCTTTCTCGTTATCGTCTTCTTCTTCTTCTTCTTCTTCTTCAGGTGTTACTTCTTCATTTCTCCTTTCTCGTTATCTTCTTCTTCTTCTTCTTCTTCTTCTTCTTCTTCTTCTTCTTCTTCTTCTTCTTCTTCTTCTTCAGGTGTTTCTTCGTCATTTCTCCTTTCTCGTTATCGTCTTCTTCTTCTTCTTCAGGTGTTTCTTCTTCATTTCTTCTTTCTCATTATCGTCTTCTTCTTCTTCTTCATCTTCTTCTTCTTCTTCTTCTTCTTCTTCTTCTTCAGGTGTTTCTTCTTCATTTCTCCTTTCTCTTTATCGTCTTCTTCTTCTTCTTCTTCTTCTTCTTCAGGTGTTTCTTCTTCATTTCTCCTTTCTCGTTATCGTCTTCTTCTTCTTCGTCTTCTTCTTCAGGTGTTTCTTCTTCATTTCTCCTTTCTCGTTATCATCTTCTTCTTCTTCTTCAGGTGTTTCTTCTTCATTTCTTCTTTCTCAATATCGTCTTCTTCTTCTTCTTCTTCTTCTTCTTCTTCTTCTTCTTCAGGTGTTTCTTCTTCATTTCTCCTTTCTCGTTATCTTCTTCTTCTTCTTCTTCTTCTTCTTCTTCTTCTTCTTCTTCTTCTTCTTCTTCTTCTTCTTCTTCTTCTTCTTCAGGTGTTTCTTCGTCATTTCTCCTTTCTCGTTATCGTCTTCTTCTTCTTCTTCTTCTTCTTCTTCTTCTTCTTCTTCTTCTTCTTCTTCTTCAGGTGTTTCTTCTTCATTTCTCCTTTCTCGTTATCATCTTCTTCTTCTTCTTCTTCTTCTTCTTCTTCACCTTCTTCTTCTTCAGGTGTTTCTTCTTCATTTCTCCTTTCTCCTTTCTCGTTATCGTCTTCTTCTTCTTCTTCTTCAGGTGTTACTTCTTCATTTCTCCTTTCTCGTTATCTTCTTCTTCTTCTTCTTCTTCTTCTTCTTCTTCTTCTTCTTCTTCTTCTTCAGGTTTTTCTTCGTCATTTCTCCTTTCTCGTTATCGTCTTCTTCTTCTTCTTCTTCTTCTTGTTCTTCTTCAGGTGTTTCTTCTTCATTTCTCCTTTCTCGTTATCGTCTTCTTCTTCTTCTTCTTCTTCTTCTTCTTCTTCACCTTCTTCTTCTTCAGGTGTTTGTTCTTCATTTCTCCTTTCACGTTATCTTCTTCTTCTTCTTCTTCTTCTTCTCCTTCTTCTTCAGGTGTTTCTTCTTCATTTCTCCTTTCTCGTTTTCGTCTTTTTCTTCTTCTTCTTCTTCTTCTTCAGGTGTTTCTTCTTCATTTCTCCTTTCTCGTTATCGTCTCCTTCTTCTTCTTCTTCTTCTTCAGGTGTTTCTTCTTCATTTCTCCTTTCTTGTTATCGTCTTCTTCTTCTTCTTCTTCTGCTGTCTCTTCTTCATTTCTCCTTTCTCGTTATCGTCGTCTTCATCTTCTTCTTCTTCTTCTTCAGGTGTTTCTTCTTCATTTCTCCTTTCTCGTTATCGTCTTCTTCTTCTTCTTCTTCTTCTTCTTCTTCTTCAGGTGTTTCTTCTTCATTTCTCCTTTCTCTTTATCGTCTTCTTCTTCTTCGTCTTCTTCTTCAGGTGTTTCTTCTTCATTTCTCCTTTCTCGTTATCATCTTCTTCTTCTTCTTCAGGTGTTTCTTCTTCATTTCTTCTTTCTCAATATCGTCTTCTTCTTCTTCTTCTTCTTCTTCTTCTTCTTCTTCTTCAGGTGTTACTTCTTCATTTCTCCTTTCTCGTTATCTTCTTCTTCTTCTTCTTCTTCTTCTTCTTCTTCTTCTTCTTCTTCTTCTTCTTCTTCTTCTTCTTCTTCAGGTATTTCTTCGTCATTTCTCCTTTCTCGTTATCGTCTTCTTCTTCTTCTTCTTCTTCTTCTTCTTCAGGTGTTTCTTCTTCATTTCTCCTTTCTCGTTATCGTCTTCTTCTTCTTCTTCTTCTTCAGGTGTTTCTTCTTCATTTCTCCTTTCTCGTTATCGTCTTCTTCTTCTTCTTCAGGTGTTTCTTGTTCATTTCTTCTTTCTCAATATCGTCTTCTTCTTCTTCTTCTTCTTCTTCAGGTGTTTCTTCTTCATTTCTCCTTTCTCGTTATCGTCTTCTTCTTCTTCTTCTTCTTCTTCAGGTGTTACTTCTTCATTTCTCCTTTCTCGTTATCTTCTTCTTCTTCTTCTTCTTCTTCTTCTTCTTCTTCTTCTTCTTCTTCTTCTTCTTCTTCTTCTTCTTCTTCTTCAGGTGTTTCTTCGTCATTTCTCCTTTCTCGTTATCGTCTTCTTCTTCTTCTTCAGGTGTTTCTTCTTCATTTCTTCTTTCTCATTATCGTCTTATTCTTCTTCTTCATCTTCTTCTTCTTCTTCTTCTTCTTCTTCTTCTTTAGGTGTTTCTTCTTCATTTCTCCTTTCTCTTTATCGTCTTCTTCTTCTTCTTCTTCTTCTTCTTCAGGTGTTTCTTCTTCATTTCTCCTTTCTCGTTATCGTCTTCTTCTTCTTCGTCTTCTTCTTCAGGTGTTTCTTCTTCATTTCTCCTTTCTCGTTATCATCTTCTTCTTCTTCTTCAGGTGTTTCTTCTTCATTTCTTCTTTCTCAATATCGTCTTCTTCTTCTTCTTCTTCTTCTTCTTCTTCTTCAGGTGTTTCTTCTTCATTTCTCCTTTCTCGTTATCTTCTTCTTCTTCTTCTTCTTCTTCTTCTTCTTCTTCTTCAGGTGTTTCTTCGTCATTTCTCCTTTCTCGTTATCGTCTTCTTCTTCTTCTTCTTCTTCTTCTTCTTCTTCTTCTTCTTCTTCTTCTTCTTCAGGTGTTTCTTCTTCATTTCTCCTTTCTCGTTATCATCTTCTTCTTCTTCTTCTTCTTCTTCTTCTTCACCTTCTTCTTCTTCAGGTGTTTCTTCTTCATTTCTCCTTTCTCCTTTCTCGTTATCGTCTTCTTCTTCTTCTTCTTCAGGTGTTACTTCTTCATTTCTCCTTTCTCGTTATCTTCTTCTTCTTCTTCTTCTTCTTCTTCTTCTTCTTCTTCTTCTTCTTCTTCTTCAGGTGTTTCTTCGTCATTTCTCCTTTCTCGTTATCGTCTTCTTCTTCTTCTTCTTCTTCTTCTTCACCTTCTTCTTCTTCAGGTGTTTGTTCTTCATTTCTCCTTTCACGTTATCTTCTTCTTCTTCTTCTTCTTCTTCTCCTTCTTCTTCAGGTGTTTCTTCTTCATTTCTCCTTTCTCGTTTTCGTCTTTTTCTTCTTCTTCTTCTTCTTCTTCAGGTGTTTCTTCTTCATTTCTCCTTTCTCGTTATCGTCTCCTTCTTCTTCTTCTTCTTCTTCAGGTGTTTCTTCTTCATTTCTCCTTTCTTGTTATCGTCTACTTCTTCTTCTTCTTCTGCTGTCTCTTCTTCATTTCTCCTTTCTCGTTATCGTCTTCTTCTTCTTCTTCTTCTTCAGGTGTTTCTTCTTCATTTCTCCTTTCTCGTTATCGTCTTCTTCTTCTTCTTCAGGTGTTTCTTGTTCATTTCTTCTTTCTCAATATCGTCTTCTTCTTCTTCTTCTTCTTCTTCAGGTGTTTCTTCTTCATTTCTCCTTTCTCGTTATCGTCTTCTTCTTCTTCTTCAGGTGTTTCTTGTTCATTTCTTCTTTCTCAATATCATCTTCTTCTTCTTCTTCTTCTTCTTCAGGTGTTTCTTCTTCATTTCTCCTTTCTCGTTATCGTCTTCTTCTTCTTCTTCTTCTTCTTCAGGTGTTTCTTCTTCATTTCTCCTTTCTCGTTATCATCTTCTTCTTCTTCTTCTTCTTCTTCTTCTTCACCTTCTTCTTCTTCAGGTGTTTCTTCTTCATTTCTCCTTTCTCCTTTCTCGTTATCGTCTTCTTCTTCTTCTTCTTCAGGTGTTACTTCTTCATTTCTCCTTTCTCGTTATCTTCTTCTTCTTCTTCTTCTTCTTCTTCTTCTTCTTCTTCTTCTTCTTCTTCTTCTTCAGGTTTTTCTTCGTCATTTCTCCTTTCTCGTTATCGTCTTCTTCTTCTTCTTCTTCTTCTTGTTCTTCTTCAGGTGTTTCTTCTTCATTTCTCCTTTCTCGTTATCGTCTTCTTCTTCTTCTTCTTCTTCTTCTTCTTCTTCACCTTCTTCTTCTTCAGGTGTTTGTTCTTCATTTCTCCTTTCACGTTATCTTCTTCTTCTTCTTCTTCTTCTTCTCCTTCTTCTTCAGGTGTTTCTTCTTCATTTCTCCTTTCTCGTTTTCGTCTTTTTCTTCTTCTTCTTCTTCTTCTTCAGGTGTTTCTTCTTCATTTCTCCTTTCTCGTTATCGTCTCCTTCTTCTTCTTCTTCTTCTTCAGGTGTTTCTTCTTCATTTCTCCTTTCTTGTTATCGTCTTCTTCTTCTTCTTCTTCTGCTGTCTCTTCTTCATTTCTCCTTTCTCGTTATCGTCGTCTTCATCTTCTTCTTCTTCTTCTTCAGGTGTTTCTTCTTCATTTCTCCTTTCTCGTTATCGTCTTCTTCTTCTTCTTCTTCTTCTTCTTCTTCTTCTTCTTCAGGTGTTTCTTCTTCATTTCTCCTTTCTCTTTATCGTCTTCTTCTTCTTCGTCTTCTTCTTCAGGTGTTTCTTCTTCATTTCTCCTTTCTCGTTATCATCTTCTTCTTCTTCTTCAGGTGTTTCTTCTTCATTTCTTCTTTCTCAATATCGTCTTCTTCTTCTTCTTCTTCTTCTTCTTCTTCTTCTTCAGGTGTTACTTCTTCATTTCTCCTTTCTCGTTATCTTCTTCTTCTTCTTCTTCTTCTTCTTCTTCTTCTTCTTCTTCTTCTTCTTCTTCTTCTTCTTCTTCTTCTTCTTCAGGTATTTCTTCGTCATTTCTCCTTTCTCGTTATCGTCTTCTTCTTCTTCTTCTTCTTCTTCTTCTTCAGGTGTTTCTTCTTCATTTCTCCTTTCTCGTTATCGTCTTCTTCTTCTTCTTCTTCTTCAGGTGTTTCTTCTTCATTTCTCCTTTCTCGTTATCGTCTTCTTCTTCTTCTTCAGGTGTTTCTTGTTCATTTCTTCTTTCTCAATATCGTCTTCTTCTTCTTCTTCTTCTTCTTCAGGTGTTTCTTCTTCATTTCTCCTTTCTCGTTATCGTCTTCTTCTTCTTCTTCTTCTTCTTCAGGTGTTACTTCTTCATTTCTCCTTTCTCGTTATCTTCTTCTTCTTCTTCTTCTTCTTCTTCTTCTTCTTCTTCTTCTTCTTCTTCTTCTTCTTCTTCTTCTTCAGGTGTTTCTTCGTCATTTCTCCTTTCTCGTTATCGTCTTCTTCTTCTTCTTCAGGTGTTTCTTCTTCATTTCTTCTTTCTCATTATCGTCTTATTCTTCTTCTTCATCTTCTTCTTCTTCTTCTTCTTCTTCTTCTTCTTTAGGTGTTTCTTCTTCATTTCTCCTTTCTCTTTATCGTCTTCTTCTTCTTCTTCTTCTTCTTCTTCAGGTGTTTCTTCTTCATTTCTCCTTTCTCGTTATCGTCTTCTTCTTCTTCGTCTTCTTCTTCAGGTGTTTCTTCTTCATTTCTCCTTTCTCGTTATCATCTTCTTCTTCTTCTTCAGGTGTTTCTTCTTCATTTCTTCTTTCTCAATATCGTCTTCTTCTTCTTCTTCTTCTTCTTCTTCTTCTTCAGGTGTTTCTTCTTCATTTCTCCTTTCTCGTTATCTTCTTCTTCTTCTTCTTCTTCTTCTTCTTCTTCTTCTTCAGGTGTTTCTTCGTCATTTCTCCTTTCTCGTTATCGTCTTCTTCTTCTTCTTCTTCTTCTTCTTCTTCTTCTTCTTCTTCTTCTTCTTCTTCTTCTTCAGGTGTTTCTTCTTCATTTCTCCTTTCTCGTTATCATCTTCTTCTTCTTCTTCTTCTTCTTCTTCTTCACCTTCTTCTTCTTCAGGTGTTTCTTCTTCATTTCTCCTTTCTCCTTTCTCGTTATCGTCTTCTTCTTCTTCTTCTTCAGGTGTTACTTCTTCATTTCTCCTTTCTCGTTATCTTCTTCTTCTTCTTCTTCTTCTTCTTCTTCTTCTTCTTCTTCTTCTTCTTCTTCTTCAGGTGTTTCTTCGTCATTTCTCCTTTCTCGTTATCGTCTTCTTCTTCTTCTTCTTCTTCTTCTTGTTCTTCTTCAGGTGTTTCTTCTTCATTTCTCCTTTCTCGTTATCGTCTTCTTCTTCTTCTTCTTCTTCTTCTTCTTCTTCACCTTCTTCTTCTTCAGGTGTTTGTTCTTCATTTCTCCTTTCACGTTATCTTCTTCTTCTTCTTCTTCTTCTTCTCCTTCTTCTTCAGGTGTTTCTTCTTCATTTCTCCTTTCTCGTTTTCGTCTTTTTCTTCTTCTTCTTCTTCTTCTTCAGGTGTTTCTTCTTCATTTCTCCTTTCTCGTTATCGTCTCCTTCTTCTTCTTCTTCTTCTTCAGGTGTTTCTTCTTCATTTCTCCTTTCTTGTTATCGTCTTCTTCTTCTTCTTCTTCTGCTGTCTCTTCTTCATTTCTCCTTTCTCGTTATCGTCTTCTTCTTCTTCTTCTTCTTCAGGTGTTTCTTCTTCATTTCTCCTTTCTCGTTATCGTCTTCTTCTTCTTCTTCAGGTGTTTCTTGTTCATTTCTTCTTTCTCAATATCGTCTTCTTCTTCTTCTTCTTCTTCTTCAGGTGTTTCTTCTTCATTTCTCCTTTCTCGTTATCGTCTTCTTCTTCTTCTTCAGGTGTTTCTTGTTCATTTCTTCTTTCTCAATATCGTCTTCTTCTTCTTCTTCTTCTTCTTCAGGTGTTTCTTCTTCATTTCTCCTTTCTCGTTATCGTCTTCTTCTTCTTCTTCTTCTTCTTCAGGTGTTTCTTCTTCATTTCTCCTTTCTCGTTATCATCTTCTTCTTCTTCTTCTTCTTCTTCTTCTTCACCTTCTTCTTCTTCAGGTGTTTCTTCTTCATTTCTCCTTTCTCCTTTCTCGTTATCGTCTTCTTCTTCTTCTTCTTCAGGTGTTACTTCTTCATTTCTCCTTTCTCGTTATCTTCTTCTTCTTCTTCTTCTTCTTCTTCTTCTTCTTCTTCTTCTTCTTCTTCTTCTTCTTCTTCTTCTTCTTCAGGTGTTTCTTCGTCATTTCTCCTTTCTCGTTATCGTCTTCTTCTTCTTCTTCTTCTTCTTCTTGTTCTTCTTCAGGTGTTTCTTCTTCATTTCTCCTTTCTCGTTATCGTCTTCTTCTTCTTCTTCTTCTTCTTCTTCTTCTTCACCTTCTTCTTCTTCAGGTGTTTGTTCTTCATTTCTCCTTTCACGTTATCTTCTTCTTCTTCTTCTTCTTCTTCTCCTTCTTCTTCAGGTGTTTCTTCTTCATTTCTCCTTTCTCGTTTTCGTCTTTTTCTTCTTCTTCTTCTTCTTCTTCAGGTGTTTCTTCTTCATTTCTCCTTTCTCGTTATCGTCTCCTTCTTCTTCTTCTTCTTCTTCAGGTGTTTCTTCTTCATTTCTCCTTTCTTGTTATCGTCTTCTTCTTCTTCTTCTTCTGCTGTCTCTTCTTCATTTCTCCTTTCTCGTTATCGTCTTCTTCTTCTTCTTCTTCTTCAGGTGTTTCTTCTTCATTTCTCCTTTCTCGTTATCGTCTTCTTCTTCTTCTTCAGGTGTTTCTTGTTCATTTCTTCTTTCTCAATATCGTCTTCTTCTTCTTCTTCTTCTTCTTCAGGTGTTTCTTCTTCATTTCTCCTTTCTCGTTATCGTCTTCTTCTTCTTCTTCTTCTTCTTCAGGTGTTAC
The DNA here is from genome assembly GCA_036873955.1 of Mergus octosetaceus. Lineage (NCBI taxonomy): Eukaryota > Metazoa > Chordata > Aves > Anseriformes > Anatidae > Mergus > Mergus octosetaceus. The sequence goes on from JBAGBL010000071.1 coordinate 55,620, forward strand.
TTCTTCATTTCTCCTTTCTCGTTATCTTCTTCTTCTTCTTCTTCTTCTTCTTCTTCTTCTTCTTCTTCTTCTTCTTCTTCTTCTTCTTCTTCTTCTTCTTCTTCAGGTGTTTCTTCGTCATTTCTCCTTTCTCGTTATCGTCTTCTTCTTCTTCTTCAGGTGTTTCTTCTTCATTTCTTCTTTCTCATTATCGTCTTATTCTTCTTCTTCATCTTCTTCTTCTTCTTCTTCTTCTTCTTCAGGTGTTTCTTCTTCATTTCTCCTTTCTCGTTATTGTCTTCTTCTTCTTCTTCTTCTTCTTCTTCAGGTGTTTCTTCTTCATTTCTCCTTTCTCGTTATCGTCTTCTTCTTCTTCGTCTTCTTCTTCAGGTGTTTCTTCTTCATTTCTCCTTTCTCGTTATCATCTTCTTCTTCTTCTTCAGGTGTTTCTTCTTCATTTCTTCTTTCTCAATATCGTCTTCTTCTTCTTCTTCTTCTTCTTCTTCTTCTTCAGGTGTTTCTTCTTCATTTCTCCTTTCTCGTTATCTTCTTCTTCTTCTTCTTCTTCTTCTTCTTCTTCTTCAGGTGTTTCTTCGTCATTTCTCCTTTCTCGTTATCGTCTTCTTCTTCTTCTTCTTCTTCTTCTTCTTCTTCTTCTTCTTCTTCTTCTTCTTCTTCTTCTTCTTCAGGTGTTTCTTCTTCATTTCTCCTTTCTCGTTATCATCTTCTTCTTCTTCTTCTTCTTCTTCTTCTTCACCTTCTTCTTCTTCAGGTGTTTCTTCTTCATTTCTCCTTTCTCCTTTCTCGTTATCGTCTTCTTCTTCTTCTTCTTCAGGTGTTACTTCTTCATTTCTCCTTTCTCGTTATCTTCTTCTTCTTCTTCTTCTTCTTCTTCTTCTTCTTCTTCTTCTTCTTCTTCTTCTTCTTCAGGTGTTTCTTCCTCATTTCTCCTTTCTCGTTATCGTCTTCTTCTTCTTCTTCTTCTTCTTCTTGTTCTTCTTCAGGTGTTTCTTCTTCATTTCTCCTTTCTCGTTATCGTCTTCTTCTTCTTCTTCTTCTTCTTCTTCTTCTTCACCTTCTTCTTCTTCAGGTGTTTGTTCTTCATTTCTCCTTTCACGTTATCTTCTTCTTCTTCTTCTTCTTCTTCTCCTCCTTCTTCAGGTGTTTCTTCTTCATTTCTCCTTTCTCGTTTTCGTCTTTTTCTTCTTCTTCTTCTTCTTCTTCAGGTGTTTCTTCTTCATTTCTCCTTTCTCGTTATCGTCTCCTTCTTCTTCTTCTTCTTCTTCAGGTGTTTCTTCTTCATTTCTCCTTTCTTGTTATCGTCTTCTTCTTCTTCTTCTTCTGCTGTCTCTTCTTCATTTCTCCTTTCTCGTTATCGTCGTCTTCATCTTCTTCTTCTTCTTCAGGTGTTTCTTCTTCATTTCTCCTTTCTCGTTATCGTCTTCTTCTTCTTCTTCTTCTTCTTCTTCTTCTTCAGGTGTTTCTTCTTCATTTCTCCTTTCTCGTTATAATCTTCTTCTTCTTCTTCTTCTTCTTCTTCTTCTTCTTCTTCTTCTTCTTCTTCTTCTTCTTCAGGTGTTTCTTCTTCATTTCTCCTTTCCCGTTATCGTCTTCTTCTTCTTCTTCTTCTTCTTCTTCTTCTTCTTCTTCTTCTTCTTCTTCAGGTGTTTCTTCTTCATTTCTCCTTTCTCGTTATCGTCTTCTTCTTCTTCTTCTTCTTCAGGTGTTTCTTCTTCATTTCTTCTTTCTCAATATCGTCTTCTTCTTCTTCTTCTTCTTCTTCTTCAGGTGTTACTTCTTCATTTCTCCTTTCTCGTTATCTTCTTCTTCTTCTTCTTCTTCTTCTTCTTCTTCTTCTTCTTCTTCTTCTTCTTCTTCTTCTTCTTCTTCTTCTTCTTCTTC
>JBAGBL010000071.1:80000-82500 GCA_036873955.1 Mergus octosetaceus
CAGGTCTTTCTTCTTCATTTCTCCTTTCTCGTTATCGTCTTCTTCTTCTTCTTCTTCTTCTTCAGGTGTTTCTTCTTCATTTCTCCTTTCTCGTTATCGTCTTCTCCTTCTTCTTCAGGTGTTTCTCCTTCATTTCTTCTTTCTCAATATCGTCTTCTTCTTCTTCTTCTTCTTCTTCTTCAGGTGTTTCTAATTCATTTCTCCTTTCTCGTTATCGTCGTCTTCATCTTCTTCTTCTTCTTCTTCAGGTGTTTCTTCTTCATTTCACCTTTCTCGTTATCGTCTTCTTCTTTTTCTTCTTCTTCTTCTTCAGGTGTTTCTTCTTCATTTCTCCTTTCTCGTTATCTTCTTCTTCTTCTTCTTCTTCTTCTTCTTCTTCTTCTTCAGGTGTTTCTTCTTCATTTCTCCTTTCTCGTTATAATCTTCTTCTTCTTCTTCTTCTTCTTCTTCTTCTTCTTCTTCTTCTTCTTCTTCTTCTTCTTCTTCTTCTTCTTCTTCAGGTGTTTCTTCTTCATTTCTCCTTTCCCGTTATCGTCTTCTTCTTCTTCTTCTTCTTCTTCTTCTTCTTCTTCTTCTTCTTCTTCTTCTTCTTCTTCTTCAGGTGTTTCTTCTTCATTTCTCCTTTCTCGTTATCGTCTTCTTCTTCTTCTTCTTCTTCAGGTGTTTCTTTTTCATTTCTCCTTTCTCGTTATCGTCTTCTTCTTCTTCTTCTTCTTCTTCTTCTTCTTCTTCTTCTTCTTCTTCTTCTTCTTCAGGTGTTTCTTCTTCATTTCTCCTTTCTGGTTATTGTCTTCTTCATCTTCTTCAGGTGTTTCTTCTTCATTTCTCCTTTCCCGTTATCGTCTTCTTCTTCATCTTCTTCTTCTTCTTCTTCTTCTTCTTCTTCTTCTTCTTCTTCTTCAGGTGTTTCTTCTTCATTTCTCCTTTCTCGTTATCGTCTTCTTCTTCTTCTTCTTCTTCTTCTTCTTCTTCTTCTTCTTCTTCTTCAGGTGTTTCTTCTTCATTTCTCCTTTCTCGTTATCGTCTTCTTCTTCTTCTTCTTCTTCTTCTTCTTCTTCTTCTTCTTCTTCACCTTCTTCTTCTTCAGGTGTTTGTTCTTCATTTCTCCTTTCTCGTTATCGTCTTCTTCTTCTTCTTCTTCTTCAGGTGTTTCTTCTTCATTTCTCCTTTCTCGTTATCGTCTTCTTCTTCTTCTTCTTCTTCTTCTTCTTCTTCTTCTTCTTCTTCTTCTTCTTCTTCTTCTTCTTCAGGTGTTTCTTCTTCATTTCTCCTTTCTCTTTATCGTCTTCTTCTTCTTCTTCTTCTTCTTCTTCAGGTGTTTCTTCTTCATTTCTCCTTTCTCGTTATCGTCTTCTTCTTCTTCTTCTTCTCCTTCAGGTGTTTCTTCTTCATTTCTCCTTTCTCGTTATCGTCGTCTTCATCTTCTTCTTCTTCTTCTTCAGGTGTTTCTTCTTCATTTCTCCTTTCTCGTTATCGTCTTCTTCTTCTTCTTCTTCTTCTTCTTCTTCTTCAGGTGTTTCTTCTTCATTTCTCCTTTCTCGTTATAATCTTCTTCTTCTTCTTCTTCTTCTTCTTCTTCTTCTTCAGGTGTTTCTTCTTCATTTCTCCTTTCCCGTTATCGTCTTCTTCTTCTTCTTCTTCGTCTTCTTCTTCTTCTTCTTCTTCTTCTTCTTCAGGTGTTTCTTCTTCATTTCTCCTTTCTCGTTATCGTCTTCTTCTTCTTCTTCTTCAGGTGTTTCTTCTTCATTTCTCCTTTCTCGTTATCGTCTTCTTCTTCTTCTTCTTCTTCTTCTTCTTCTTCTTCAGGTGTTTCTTCTTCATTTCTCCTTTCTCGTTATTGTCTTCTTCTTCTTCTTCAGGTGTTTCTTCTTCATTTCTTCTTTCTCATTATCGTATTCTTCTTCTTCTTCTTCTTCTTCTTCTTCTTCTTCTTCTTCAGGTGTTTCTTCGTCATTTCTCCTTTCTCGTTATCGTCTTCTTCTTCTTCTTCTTCTTCTTCTTCTTCTTCTTCTTCTTCTTCTTCTTCAGGTGTTTCTTCTTCATTTCTCCTTTCTCGTTATCGTCTTCTTCTTCTTCTTCTTCTTCTTCTTCTTCACCTTCTTCTTCTTCAGGTGTTACTTCTTCATTTCTCCTTTATCCTTTCTCGTTATCGTCTTCTTCTTCTTCTTCTTCAGGTGTTACTTCTTCATTTCTCCTTTCTCGTTATCTTCTTCTTCTTCTTCTTCTTCTTCTTCTTCTTCTTCTTCTTCTTCTTCTTCTTCTTCTTCTTCTTCAGGTGTTTCTTCGTCATTTCTCCTTTCTCGTTATCGTCTTCTTCTTCTTCTTCTTCTTCTTGTTCTTCTTCAGGTGTTTCTTCTTCATTTCTCCTTTCTCGTTATCGTCTTCTTCTTCTTCTTCTTCTTCTTCTTCTTCACCTTCTTCTTCTTCAGGTGTTTGTTCTTCATTTCTCCTTTCTCGTTATCTTCTTCTTCTTCTTCTTCTTCTTCTTCTTCTTCTTCTT
>JBAGBL010000071.1:90000-97500 GCA_036873955.1 Mergus octosetaceus
TTTCTCCTTTCTCGTTATCGTCTTCTTCTTCTTCTTCTTCTTCTTCTTCTTCTTCTTCTTCTTCTTCTTCAGGTGTTTCTTCTTCATTTCTCCTTTCTCGTTATTGTCTTCTTCTTCTTCTTCAGGTGTTTCTTCTTCATTTCTTCTTTCTCATTATCGTATTCTTCTTCTTCTTCTTCTTCTTCTTCTTCTTCTTCTTCTTCAGGTGTTTCTTCGTCATTTCTCCTTTCTCGTTATCGTCTTCTTCTTCTTCTTCTTCTTCTTCTTCTTCTTCTTCTTCTTCTTCTTCTTCTTCTTCTTCTTCTTCTTCAGGTGTTTCTTCTTCATTTCTCCTTTCTCGTTATCGTCTTCTTCTTCTTCTTCTTCTTCTTCTTCTTCACCTTCTTCTTATTCAGGTGTTACTTCTTCATTTCTCCTTTATCCTTTCTCGTTATCGTCTTCTTCTTCTTCTTCTTCAGGTGTTACTTCTTCATTTCTCCTTTCTCGTTATCTTCTTCTTCTTCTTCTTCTTCTTCTTCTTCTTCTTCTTCTTCTTCTTCTTCTTCTTCTTCTTCTTCAGGTGTTTCTTCGTCATTTCTCCTTTCTCGTTATCGTCTTCTTCTTCTTCTTCTTCTTCTTGTTCTTCTTCAGGTGTTTCTTCTTCATTTCTCCTTTCTCGTTATCGTCTTCTTCTTCTTCTTCTTCTTCTTCTTCTTCACCTTCTTCTTCTTCAGGTGTTTGTTCTTCATTTCTCCTTTCTCGTTATCTTCTTCTTCTTCTTCTTCTTCTTCTTCTTCTTCTTCAGGTGTTTCTTCTTCATTTCTCCTTTCTCGTTATCGTCTTCTTCTTCTTCTTCTTCTTCTTCTTCTTCTTCTTCTTCTTCTTCTTCTTCTTCTTCTTCTTCTTCTTCTTCAGGTGTTTCTTCTTCATTTCTCCTTTCTCTTTATCGTCTTCTTCTTCTTCTTCTTCTTCTTCTTCAGGTGTTTCTTCTTCATTTCTCCTTTCTCGTTATCGTCTTCTTCTTCTTCTTCTTCTCCTTCAGGTGTTTCTTCTTCATTTCTCCTTTCTCGTTATCGTCGTCTTCATCTTCTTCTTCTTCTTCTTCAGGTGTTTCTTCTTCATTTCTCCTTTCTCGTTATCGTCTTCTTCTTCTTCTTCTTCTTCTTCTTCTTCTTCAGGTGTTTCTTCTTCATTTCTCCTTTCTCGTTATAATCTTCTTCTTCTTCTTCTTCTTCTTCTTCTTCTTCTTCAGGTGTTTCTTCTTCATTTCTCCTTTCCCGTTATCGTCTTCTTCTTCTTCTTCTTCGTCTTCTTCTTCTTCTTCTTCTTCTTCTTCTTCAGGTGTTTCTTCTTCATTTCTCCTTTCTCGTTATCGTCTTCTTCTTCTTCTTCTTCAGGTGTTTCTTCTTCATTTCTCCTTTCTCGTTATCGTCTTCTTCTTCTTCTTCTTCTTCTTCTTCTTCTTCTTCAGGTGTTTCTTCTTCATTTCTCCTTTCTCGTTATTGTCTTCTTCTTCTTCTTCAGGTGTTTCTTCTTCATTTCTTCTTTCTCATTATCGTATTCTTCTTCTTCTTCTTCTTCTTCTTCTTCTTCTTCTTCTTCAGGTGTTTCTTCGTCATTTCTCCTTTCTCGTTATCGTCTTCTTCTTCTTCTTCTTCTTCTTCTTCTTCTTCTTCTTCTTCTTCTTCTTCTTCTTCTTCTTCTTCAGGTGTTTCTTCTTCATTTCTCCTTTCTCGTTATCGTCTTCTTCTTCTTCTTCTTCTTCTTCTTCTTCACCTTCTTCTTCTTCAGGTGTTACTTCTTCATTTCTCCTTTATCCTTTCTCGTTATCGTCTTCTTCTTCTTCTTCTTCAGGTGTTACTTCTTCATTTCTCCTTTCTCGTTATCTTCTTCTTCTTCTTCTTCTTCTTCTTCTTCTTCTTCTTCTTCTTCTTCTTCTTCTTCTTCTTCTTCAGGTGTTTCTTCGTCATTTCTCCTTTCTCGTTATCGTCTTCTTCTTCTTCTTCTTCTTCTTGTTCTTCTTCAGGTGTTTCTTCTTCATTTCTCCTTTCTCGTTATCGTCTTCTTCTTCTTCTTCTTCTTCTTCTTCTTCACCTTCTTCTTCTTCAGGTGTTTGTTCTTCATTTCTCCTTTCTCGTTATCTTCTTCTTCTTCTTCTTCTTCTTCTTCTTCTTCTTCAGGTGTTTCTTCTTCATTTCTCCTTTCTCGTTATCGTCTTCTTCTTCTTCTTCTTCTTCTTCTTCTTCTTCTTCTTCTTCTTCTTCTTCTTCTTCTTCTTCTTTTTCAGGTATTTCTTCTTAATTTCTCCTTTCTCGTTATCGTCTTCTTCTTCTTCTTCTTCTTCTTCTTCTTCTTCTTCTTCTTCTTCTTCAGGTGTTTCTTCTTCATTTCTCCTTTCTCGTTATCGTCTTCTTCTTCTTCTTCTTCTTCTTCTTCTTCTTCTTCTTCTTCTTCTTTTTCAGCTATTTCTTCTTAATTTCTCCTTTCTCGTTATCGTCTTCTTCTTCTTCTTCTTCTTCTTCTTCTTCTTCTTCTTCTTCTTCTTCAGGTGTTTCTTCTTCATTTCTCCTTTCTCGTTATTGTCTTCTTCTTCTTCTTCAGGTGTTTCTTCTTCATTTCTTCTTTCTCATTATCGTATTCTTCTTCTTCTTCTTCTTCTTCTTCTTCTTCTTCTTCTTCAGGTGTTTCTTCGTCATTTCTCCTTTCTCGTTATCGTCTTCTTCTTCTTCTTCTTCTTCTTCTTCTTCTTCTTCTTCTTCTTCTTCTTCTTCTTCTTCTTCTTCAGGTGTTTCTTCTTCATTTCTCCTTTCTCGTTATCGTCTTCTTCTTCTTCTTCTTCTTCTTCTTCTTCACCTTCTTCTTCTTCAGGTGTTACTTCTTCATTTCTCCTTTATCCTTTCTCGTTATCGTCTTCTTCTTCTTCTTCTTCAGGTGTTACTTCTTCATTTCTCCTTTCTCGTTATCTTCTTCTTCTTCTTCTTCTTCTTCTTCTTCTTCTTCTTCTTCTTCTTCTTCTTCTTCTTCTTCTTCAGGTGTTTCTTCGTCATTTCTCCTTTCTCGTTATCGTCTTCTTCTTCTTCTTCTTCTTCTTGTTCTTCTTCAGGTGTTTCTTCTTCATTTCTCCTTTCTCGTTATCGTCTTCTTCTTCTTCTTCTTCTTCTTCTTCTTCACCTTCTTCTTCTTCAGGTGTTTGTTCTTCATTTCTCCTTTCTCGTTATCTTCTTCTTCTTCTTCTTCTTCTTCTTCTTCTTCTTCTTCTTCAGGTGTTTCTTCTTCATTTCTCCTTTCTCGTTATCGTCTTCTTCTTCTTCTTCTTCTTCTTCTCCTTCTTCTTCAGGTGTTTCTTCTTCATTTCTCCTTTCTCGTTTTCGTCTTTTTCTTCTTCTTCTTCTTCTTCTTCAGGTGTTTCTTCTTCATTTCTCCTTTCTCGTTATCGTCTCCTTCTTCTTCTTCTTCTTCTTCTTCAGGTGTTTCTTCTTCATTTCTCCTTTCTCGTTATCGTCTTCTTCTTCTTCTTCTTCTTCTTCTTCTTCTTCTTCTTCTTCTTCTTCTTCAGGTGTTTCTTCTTCATTTCTCCTTTCTCGTTATCGTCTTCTTCTTCTTCTTCTTCTTCTTCTTCTTCTTCTTCTTCTTCTTCTTCTTCTTCTTCTTCTTCTTTTTCAGGTATTTCTTCTTAATTTCTCCTTTCTCGTTATCGTCTTCTTCTTCTTCTTCTTCTTCTTCTTCTTCTTCTTCTTCTTCTTCTTCAGGTGTTTCTTCTTCATTTCTCCTTTCTCGTTATCGTCTTCTTCTTCTTCTTCTTCTTCTTCTTCTTCTTCTTCTTCTTCTTCTTTTTCAGCTATTTCTTCTTAATTTCTCCTTTCTCGTTATCGTCTTCTTCTTCTTCTTCTTCTTCTTCTTCTTCTTCTTCTTCTTCTTCTTCAGGTGTTTCTTCTTCATTTCTCCTTTCTCGTTATTGTCTTCTTCTTCTTCTTCAGGTGTTTCTTCTTCATTTCTTCTTTCTCATTATCGTATTCTTCTTCTTCTTCTTCTTCTTCTTCTTCTTCTTCTTCTTCAGGTGTTTCTTCGTCATTTCTCCTTTCTCGTTATCGTCTTCTTCTTCTTCTTCTTCTTCTTCTTCTTCTTCTTCTTCTTCTTCTTCTTCTTCTTCTTCTTCTTCAGGTGTTTCTTCTTCATTTCTCCTTTCTCGTTATCGTCTTCTTCTTCTTCTTCTTCTTCTTCTTCTTCACCTTCTTCTTCTTCAGGTGTTACTTCTTCATTTCTCCTTTATCCTTTCTCGTTATCGTCTTCTTCTTCTTCTTCTTCAGGTGTTACTTCTTCATTTCTCCTTTCTCGTTATCTTCTTCTTCTTCTTCTTCTTCTTCTTCTTCTTCTTCTTCTTCTTCTTCTTCTTCTTCTTCTTCTTCAGGTGTTTCTTCGTCATTTCTCCTTTCTCGTTATCGTCTTCTTCTTCTTCTTCTTCTTCTTGTTCTTCTTCAGGTGTTTCTTCTTCATTTCTCCTTTCTCGTTATCGTCTTCTTCTTCTTCTTCTTCTTCTTCTTCTTCACCTTCTTCTTCTTCAGGTGTTTGTTCTTCATTTCTCCTTTCTCGTTATCTTCTTCTTCTTCTTCTTCTTCTTCTTCTTCTTCTTCAGGTGTTTCTTCTTCATTTCTCCTTTCTCGTTATCGTCTTCTTCTTCTTCTTCTTCTTCTTCTTCTTCTTCTTCTTCTTCTTCTTCTTCTTCTTCTTCTTCTTCAGGTGTTTCTTCTTCATTTCTCCTTTCTCTTTATCGTCTTCTTCTTCTTCTTCTTCTTCTTCTTCAGGTGTTTCTTCTTCATTTCTCCTTTCTCGTTATCGTCTTCTTCTTCTTCTTCTTCTCCTTCAGGTGTTTCTTCTTCATTTCTCCTTTCTCGTTATCGTCGTCTTCATCTTCTTCTTCTTCTTCTTCAGGTGTTTCTTCTTCATTTCTCCTTTCTCGTTATCGTCTTCTTCTTCTTCTTCTTCTTCTTCTTCTTCTTCAGGTGTTTCTTCTTCATTTCTCCTTTCTCGTTATAATCTTCTTCTTCTTCTTCTTCTTCTTCTTCTTCTTCTTCAGGTGTTTCTTCTTCATTTCTCCTTTCCCGTTATCGTCTTCTTCTTCTTCTTCTTCGTCTTCTTCTTCTTCTTCTTCTTCTTCTTCTTCAGGTGTTTCTTCTTCATTTCTCCTTTCTCGTTATCGTCTTCTTCTTCTTCTTCTTCAGGTGTTTCTTCTTCATTTCTCCTTTCTCGTTATCGTCTTCTTCTTCTTCTTCTTCTTCTTCTTCTTCTTCTTCAGGTGTTTCTTCTTCATTTCTCCTTTCTCGTTATTGTCTTCTTCTTCTTCTTCAGGTGTTTCTTCTTCATTTCTTCTTTCTCATTATCGTATTCTTCTTCTTCTTCTTCTTCTTCTTCTTCTTCTTCTTCTTCAGGTGTTTCTTCGTCATTTCTCCTTTCTCGTTATCGTCTTCTTCTTCTTCTTCTTCTTCTTCTTCTTCTTCTTCTTCTTCTTCTTCTTCTTCTTCTTCTTCTTCAGGTGTTTCTTCTTCATTTCTCCTTTCTCGTTATCGTCTTCTTCTTCTTCTTCTTCTTCTTCTTCTTCACCTTCTTCTTCTTCAGGTGTTACTTCTTCATTTCTCCTTTATCCTTTCTCGTTATCGTCTTCTTCTTCTTCTTCTTCAGGTGTTACTTCTTCATTTCTCCTTTCTCGTTATCTTCTTCTTCTTCTTCTTCTTCTTCTTCTTCTTCTTCTTCTTCTTCTTCTTCTTCTTCTTCTTCTTCAGGTGTTTCTTCGTCATTTCTCCTTTCTCGTTATCGTCTTCTTCTTCTTCTTCTTCTTCTTGTTCTTCTTCAGGTGTTTCTTCTTCATTTCTCCTTTCTCGTTATCGTCTTCTTCTTCTTCTTCTTCTTCTTCTTCTTCACCTTCTTCTTCTTCAGGTGTTTGTTCTTCATTTCTCCTTTCTCGTTATCTTCTTCTTCTTCTTCTTCTTCTTCTTCTTCTTCTTCAGGTGTTTCTTCTTCATTTCTCCTTTCTCGTTATCGTCTTCTTCTTCTTCTTCTTCTTCTTCTCCTTCTTCTTCAGGTGTTTCTTCTTCATTTCTCCTTTCTCGTTTTCGTCTTTTTCTTCTTCTTCTTCTTCTTCTTCAGGTGTTTCTTCTTCATTTCTCCTTTCTCGTTATCGTCTCCTTCTTCTTCTTCTTCTTCTTCTTCAGGTGTTTCTTCTTCATTTCTCCTTTCTCGTTATCGTCTTCTTCTTCTTCTTCTTCTTCTTCTTCTTCTTCTTCTTCTTCTTCTTCTTCTTCTTCAGGTGTTTCTTCTTCATTTCTCCTTTCTCAATATCGTCTTCTTCTTCTTCTTCTTCTTCTTCAGGTGTTTCTTCTTCATTTCTCCTTTCTCGTTATCGTCTTCTTCTTCTTCTTCTTCTTCTTCAGGTGTTTCTTCTTCATTTCTCCTTTCTCGTTATCGTCTTCTCCTTCTTCTTCAGGTGTTTCTAATTCATTTCTCCTTTCTCGTTATCGTCGTCTTCATCTTCTTCTTCTTCTTCTTCAGGTGTTTCTTCTTCATTTCACCTTTCTCGTTATCGTCTTCTTCTTCTCCTCCTTCTTCTTCTTCAGGTGTTTCTTCTTCATTTCTCCTTTCTCGTTATCTTCTTCTTCTTCTTCTTCTTCTTCTTCTTCTTCTTCTTCTTCTTCAGGTGTTTCTTCTTCATTTCTCCTTTCTCGTTATAATCTTCTTCTTCTTCTTCTTCTTCTTCTTCTTCTTCTTCTTCTTCTTCTTCTTCTTCTTCTTCAGGTGTTTCTTCTTCATTTCTCCTTTCCCGTTATCGTCTTCTTCTTCTTCTTCTTCTTCTTCTTCTTCTTCTTCTTCTTCTTCTTCTTCTTCTTCTTCAGGTGTTTCTTCTTCATTTCTCCTTTCTCGTTATCGTCTTCTTCTTCTTCTTCTTCTTCAGGTGTTTCTTCTTCATTTCTCCTTTCTCGTTATCGTCTTCTTCTTCTTCTTCTTCTTCTTCTTCTTCTTCTTCTTCTTCTTCTTCTTCTTCAGGTGTTTCTTCTTCATTTCTCCTTTCTGGTTATTGTCTTCTTCATCTTCTTCATGTGTTTCTTCTTCATTTCTCCTTTCCCGTTATCGTCTTCTTCTTCATCTTCTTCTTCTTCTTCTTCTTCTTCTTCTTCTTCTTCTTCAGGTGTTTCTTCTTCATTTCTACTTTCTCGTTATTGTCTTCTTCTTCTTCTTCTTCAGGTGTTTCTTCTTCATTTCTCCTTTCTCGTTATCGTCTTCTTCTTCTTCTTCTTCTTCTTCTTCTTCTTCTTCTTCTTCTTCTTCTTCTTCTTCAGGTGTTTCTTCTTCATTTCTCCTTTCTCGTTATCGTCTTCTTCTTCTTCTTCTTCTTCTTCTTCTTCTTCTTCTTCACCTTCTTCTTCTTCAGGTGTTTGTTCTTCATTTCTCCTTTCTCGTTATCGTCTCCTTCTTCTTCTTCTTCTTCTTCTTCAGGTGTTTCTTCTTCATTTCTCCTTTCTCGTTATCGTC
>JBAGBL010000071.1:102500-105000 GCA_036873955.1 Mergus octosetaceus
CTTCTTCATTTCTCCTTTATCCTTTCTCGTTATCGTCTTCTTCTTCTTCTTCTTCAGGTGTTACTTCTTCATTTCTCCTTTCTCGTTATCTTCTTCTTCTTCTTCTTCTTCTTCTTCTTCTTCTTCTTCTTCTTCTTCTTCTTCTTCTTCTTCTTCAGGTGTTTCTTCGTCATTTCTCCTTTCTCGTTATCGTCTTCTTCTTCTTCTTCTTCTTCTTGTTCTTCTTCAGGTGTTTCTTCTTCATTTCTCCTTTCTCGTTATCGTCTTCTTCTTCTTCTTCTTCTTCTTCTTCTTCACCTTCTTCTTCTTCAGGTGTTTGTTCTTCATTTCTCCTTTCTCGTTATCTTCTTCTTCTTCTTCTTCTTCTTCTTCTTCTTCTTCAGGTGTTTCTTCTTCATTTCTCCTTTCTCGTTATCGTCTTCTTCTTCTTCTTCTTCTTCTTCTCCTTCTTCTTCAGGTGTTTCTTCTTCATTTCTCCTTTCTCGTTTTCGTCTTTTTCTTCTTCTTCTTCTTCTTCTTCAGGTGTTTCTTCTTCATTTCTCCTTTCTCGTTATCGTCTCCTTCTTCTTCTTCTTCTTCTTCTTCAGGTGTTTCTTCTTCATTTCTCCTTTCTCGTTATCGTCTTCTTCTTCTTCTTCTTCTTCTTCTTCTTCTTCTTCTTCTTCTTCTTCTTCAGGTGTTTCTTCTTCATTTCTCCTTTCTCAATATCGTCTTCTTCTTCTTCTTCTTCTTCTTCAGGTGTTTCTTCTTCATTTCTCCTTTCTCGTTATCGTCTTCTTCTTCTTCTTCTTCTTCTTCAGGTGTTTCTTCTTCATTTCTCCTTTCTCGTTATCGTCTTCTCCTTCTTCTTCAGGTGTTTCTAATTCATTTCTCCTTTCTCGTTATCGTCGTCTTCATCTTCTTCTTCTTCTTCTTCAGGTGTTTCTTCTTCATTTCACCTTTCTCGTTATCGTCTTCTTCTTCTCCTCCTTCTTCTTCTTCAGGTGTTTCTTCTTCATTTCTCCTTTCTCGTTATCTTCTTCTTCTTCTTCTTCTTCTTCTTCTTCTTCTTCTTCTTCTTCAGGTGTTTCTTCTTCATTTCTCCTTTCTCGTTATAATCTTCTTCTTCTTCTTCTTCTTCTTCTTCTTCTTCTTCTTCTTCTTCTTCTTCTTCTTCTTCAGGTGTTTCTTCTTCATTTCTCCTTTCCCGTTATCGTCTTCTTCTTCTTCTTCTTCTTCTTCTTCTTCTTCTTCTTCTTCTTCTTCTTCTTCAGGTGTTTCTTCTTCATTTCTCCTTTCTCGTTATCGTCTTCTTCTTCTTCTTCTTCTTCAGGTGTTTCTTCTTCATTTCTCCTTTCTCGTTATCGTCTTCTTCTTCTTCTTCTTCTTCTTCTTCTTCTTCTTCTTCTTCTTCTTCTTCTTCTTCTTCAGGTGTTTCTTCTTCATTTCTCCTTTCTGGTTATTGTCTTCTTCATCTTCTTCATGTGTTTCTTCTTCATTTCTCCTTTCCCGTTATCGTCTTCTTCTTCATCTTCTTCTTCTTCTTCTTCTTCTTCTTCTTCTTCTTCTTCAGGTGTTTCTTCTTCATTTCTACTTTCTCGTTATTGTCTTCTTCTTCTTCTTCTTCAGGTGTTTCTTCTTCATTTCTCCTTTCTCGTTATCGTCTTCTTCTTCTTCTTCTTCTTCTTCTTCTTCTTCTTCTTCTTCTTCTTCTTCTTCTTCTTCTTCTTCTTCAGGTGTTTCTTCTTCATTTCTCCTTTCTCGTTATCGTCTCCTTCTTCTTCTTCTTCTTCTTCTTCAGGTGTTTCTTCTTCATTTCTCCTTTCTCGTTATCGTCTTCTTCTTCTTCTTCTTCTTCTTCTTCTTCTTCTTCTTCTTCTTCTTCTTCAGGTGTTTCTTCTTCATTTCTCCTTTCTCAATATCGTCTTCTTCTTCTTCTTCTTCTTCTTCAGGTGTTTCTTCTTCATTTCTCCTTTCTCGTTATCGTCTTCTTCTTCTTCTTCTTCTTCTTCAGGTGTTTCTTCTTCATTTCTCCTTTCTCGTTATCGTCTTCTCCTTCTTCTTCAGGTGTTTCTAATTCATTTCTCCTTTCTCGTTATCGTCGTCTTCATCTTCTTCTTCTTCTTCTTCAGGTGTTTCTTCTTCATTTCACCTTTCTCGTTATCGTCTTCTTCTTCTCCTCCTTCTTCTTCTTCAGGTGTTTCTTCTTCATTTCTCCTTTCTCGTTATCTTCTTCTTCTTCTTCTTCTTCTTCTTCTTCTTCTTCTTCTTCTTCAGGTGTTTCTTCTTCATTTCTCCTTTCTCGTTATAATCTTCTTCTTCTTCTTCTTCTTCTTCTTCTTCTTCTTCTTCTTCTTCTTCTTCTTCTTCTTCAGGTGTTTCTTCTTCATTTCTCCTTTCCCGTTATCGTCTTCTTCTTCTTCTTCTTCTTCTTCTTCTTCTTCTTCTTCTTCTTCTTCTTCTTCAGGTGTTTCTTCTTCATTTCTCCTTTCTCGTTATCGTCTTCTTCTTCTTCTTCTTC
>JBAGBL010000071.1:110000-117500 GCA_036873955.1 Mergus octosetaceus
CTTCTTCTTCTTCTTCTTCAGGTGTTTCTTCTTCATTTCTCCTTTCTCGTTATAATCTTCTTCTTCTTCTTCTTCTTCTTCTTCTTCTTCTTCTTCTTCTTCAGGTGTTTCTTCTTCATTTCTCCTTTCCCGTTATCGTCTTCTTCTTCTTCTTCTTCGTCTTCTTCTTCTTCTTCTTCTTCTTCTTCTTCAGGTGTTTCTTCTTCATTTCTCCTTTCTCGTTATCGTCTTCTTCTTCTTCTTCTTCAGGTGTTTCTTCTTCATTTCTCCTTTCTCGTTATCGTCTTCTTCTTCTTCTTCTTCTTCTTCTTCTTCTTCTTCTTCTTCTTCAGGTGTTTCTTCTTCATTTCTCCTTTCTCGTTATTGTCTTCTTCTTCTTCTTCAGGTGTTTCTTCTTCATTTCTTCTTTCTCATTATCGTATTATTCTTCTTCTTCATCTTCTTCTTCTTCTTCTTCTTCTTCTTCAGGTGTTTCTTCTTCATTTCTCCTTTCTCGTTATCGTCTTCTTCTTCTTCTTCTTCTCCTTCAGGTGTTTCTTCTTCATTTCTCCTTTCTCGTTATCGTCGTCTTCATCTTCTTCTTCTTCTTCTTCAGGTGTTTCTTCTTCATTTCTCCTTTCTCGTTATCGTCTTCTTCTTCTTCTTCTTCTTCTTCTTCTTCTTCAGGTGTTTCTTCTTCATTTCTCCTTTCTCGTTATAATCTTCTTCTTCTTCTTCTTCTTCTTCTTCTTCTTCTTCAGGTGTTTCTTCTTCATTTCTCCTTTCCCGTTATCGTCT
Source organism: Mergus octosetaceus (assembly GCA_036873955.1). Classification (NCBI taxonomy): domain Eukaryota; kingdom Metazoa; phylum Chordata; class Aves; order Anseriformes; family Anatidae; genus Mergus; species Mergus octosetaceus. The sequence continues at coordinate 110,778 of JBAGBL010000071.1, forward strand.
TCTTCTTCTTCTTCTTCGTCTTCTTCTTCTTCTTCTTCTTCTTCTTCTTCAGGTGTTTCTTCTTCATTTCTCCTTTCTCGTTATCGTCTTCTTCTTCTTCTTCTTCAGGTGTTTCTTCTTCATTTCTCCTTTCTCGTTATCGTCTTCTTCTTCTTCTTCTTCTTCTTCTTCTTCTTCTTCTTCAGGTGTTTCTTCTTCATTTCTCCTTTCTCGTTATTGTCTTCTTCTTCTTCTTCAGGTGTTTCTTCTTCATTTCTTCTTTCTCATTATCGTATTCTTCTTCTTCTTCTTCTTCTTCTTCTTCTTCTTCTTCTTCTTCTTCTTCTTCTTCTTCTTCTTCTTCAGGTGTTTCTTCGTCATTTCTCCTTTCTCGTTATCGTCTTCTTCTTCTTCTTCTTCTTCTTCTTCTTCTTCTTCTTCTTCTTCTTCTTCTTCTTCTTCTTCTTCTTCTTCAGGTGTTTCTTCTTCATTTCTCCTTTCTCGTTATCGTCTTCTTCTTCTTCTTCTTCTTCTTCTTCTTCAGGTGTTTCTTCTTCATTTCTCCTTTCTCGTTATCGTCTTCTTCTTCTTCTTCTTCTTCTTCTTCTTCACCTTCTTCTTCTTCAGGTGTTACTTCTTCATTTCTCCTTTATCCTTTCTCGTTATCGTCTTCTTCTTCTTCTTCTTCAGGTGTTACTTCTTCATTTCTCCTTTCTCGTTATCTTCTTCTTCTTCTTCTTCTTCTTCTTCTTCTTCTTCTTCTTCTTCTTCTTCTTCTTCTTCTTCTTCTTCAGGTGTTTCTTCGTCATTTCTCCTTTCTCGTTATCGTCTTCTTCTTCTTCTTCTTCTTCTTCTTCTTCTTCAGGTGTTTCTTCTTCATTTCTCCTTTCTCGTTATCGTCTTCTTCTTCTTCTTCTTCTTCTTCTTCTTCACCTTCTTCTTCTTCAGGTGTTTGTTCTTCATTTCTCCTTTCTCGTTATCTTCTTCTTCTTCTTCTTCTTCTTCTTCTTCTTCTTCTTCTTCAGGTGTTTCTTCTTCATTTCTCCTTTCTCGTTATCGTCTTCTTCTTCTTCTTCTTCTTCTTCTCCTTCTTCTTCAGGTGTTTCTTCTTCATTTCTCCTTTCTCGTTTTCGTCTTTTTCTTCTTCTTCTTCTTCTTCTTCAGGTGTTTCTTCTTCATTTCTCCTTTCTCGTTATCGTCTCCTTCTTCTTCTTCTTCTTCTTCTTCAGGTGTTTCTTCTTCATTTCTCCTTTCTCGTTATCGTCTTCTTCTTCTTCTTCTTCTTCTTCTTCTTCTTCTTCTTCTTCTTCTTCAGGTGTTTCTTCTTCATTTCTCCTTTCTCAATATCGTCTTCTTCTTCTTCTTCTTCTTCTTCAGGTGTTTCTTCTTCATTTCTCCTTTCTCGTTATCGTCTTCTTCTTCTTCTTCTTCTTCTTCAGGTGTTTCTTCTTCATTTCTCCTTTCTCGTTATCGTCTTCTCCTTCTTCTTCAGGTGTTTCTAATTCATTTCTCCTTTCTCGTTATCGTCGTCTTCATCTTCTTCTTCTTCTTCTTCAGGTGTTTCTTCTTCATTTCACCTTTCTCGTTATCGTCTTCTTCTTCTCCTCCTTCTTCTTCTTCAGGTGTTTCTTCTTCATTTCTCCTTTCTCGTTATCTTCTTCTTCTTCTTCTTCTTCTTCTTCTTCTTCTTCTTCAGGTGTTTCTTCTTCATTTCTCCTTTCTCGTTATAATCTTCTTCTTCTTCTTCTTCTTCTTCTTCTTCTTCTTCTTCTTCTTCTTCTTCTTCTTCTTCTTCTTCAGGTGTTTCTTCTTCATTTCTCCTTTCCCGTTATCGTCTTCTTCTTCTTCTTCTTCTTCTTCTTCTTCTTCAGGTGTTTCTTCTTCATTTCTCCTTTCTCGTTATCGTCTTCTTCTTCTTCTTCTTCTTCAGGTGTTTCTTCTTCATTTCTCCTTTCTCGTTATCGTCTTCTTCTTCTTCTTCTTCTTCTTCTTCTTCTTCTTCTTCTTCTTCAGGTGTTTCTTCTTCATTTCTCCTTTCTGGTTATTGTCTTCTTCATCTTCTTCAGGTGTTTCTTCTTCATTTCTCCTTTCCCGTTATCGTCTTCTTCTTCATCTTCTTCGTTATTGTCTTCTTCTTCTTCTTCTTCAGGTGTTTCTTCTTCATTTCTCCTTTCTCGTTATCGTCTTCTTCTTCTTCTTCTTCTTCTTCTTCTTCTTCTTCTTCTTCTTCTTCTTCAGGTGTTTCTTCTTCATTTCTCCTTTCTCGTTATCGTCTTCTTCTTCTTCTTCTTCTTCTTCTTCTTCTTCTTCTTCTTCACCTTCTTCTTCTTCAGGTGTTTGTCCTTCATTTCTCCTTTCTCGTTATCGTCTTCTTCTTCTTCTTCTTCTTCAGGTGTTTCTTCTTCATTTCTCCTTTCTCGTTATCGTCTTCTTCTTCTTCTTCTTCTTCTTCTTCTTCTTCTTCTTCTTCTTCTTCTTCTTCTTCAGGTGTTTCTTCTTCATTTCTCCTTTCTCTTTATCGTCTTCTTCTTCTTCTTCTTCTTCTTCTTCAGGTGTTTCTTCTTCATTTCTCCTTTCTCGTTATCGTCTTCTTCTTCTTCTTCTTCTCCTTCAGGTGTTTCTTCTTCATTTCTCCTTTCTCGTTATCGTCTTCTTCTTCTTCTTCTTCTTCTTCTTCTTCTTCTTCTTCAGGTGTTTCTTCTTCATTTCTCCTTTCTCGTTATAATCTTCTTCTTCTTCTTCTTCTTCTTCTTCTTCTTCTTCTTCTTCTTCTTCAGGTGTTTCTTCTTCATTTCTCCTTTCCCGTTATCGTCTTCTTCTTCTTCTTCTTCGTCTTCTTCTTCTTCTTCTTCTTCTTCTTCTTCAGGTGTTTCTTCTTCATTTCTCCTTTCTCGTTATCGTCTTCTTCTTCTTCTTCTTCAGGTGTTTCTTCTTCATTTCTCCTTTCTCGTTATCGTCTTCTTCTTCTTCTTCTTCTTCTTCTTCTTCTTCTTCTTCTTCTTCAGGTGTTTCTTCTTCATTTCTCCTTTCTCGTTATTGTCTTCTTCTTCTTCTTCAGGTGTTTCTTCTTCATTTCTTCTTTCTCATTATCGTATTATTCTTCTTCTTCATCTTCTTCTTCTTCTTCTTCTTCTTCTTCAGGTGTTTCTTCTTCATTTCTCTTTTCTCGTTATCGTCTTCTTCTTCTTCTTCTTCTTCTTCTTCACCTTCTTCTTCTTCAGGTGTTTGTTCTTCATTTCTCCTTTCTCGTTATCGTCTTCTTCTTCTTCTTCTTCTTCAGGTGTTTCTTCTTCATTTCTCCTTTCTCGTTATCGTCTTCTTCTTCTTCTTCTTCTTCTTCTTCAGGTGTTTCTTCTTCATTTCTCCTTTCTCGTTATCGTCTTCTTCTTCTTCTTCTTCTTCTTCAGGTGTTTCTTCTTCATTTCTCCTTTCTCGTTATCGTCTTCTTCTTCTTCTTCAGGTGTTTCTTCTTCATTTCTTCTTTCTCAATATCGTCTTCTTCTTTTTCTTCTTCTTCTTCTTCTTCTTCAGGTGTTTCTTCTTCATTTCTCCTTTCTCGTTATCGTCTTCTTCTTCTTCTTCTTCTTCTGCTGTCTCTTCTTCATTTCTCCTTTCTCGTTATCGTCTTCTTCTTCTTCTTCTTCTTCTTCTTCTTCTTCTTCTTCAGGTGTTTCTTCTTCATTTCTCCTTTCTCGTTATTGTCTTCTTCTTCTTCTTCAGGTGTTTCTTCTTCATTTCTTCTTTCTCATTATCGTATTCTTCTTCTTCTTCTTCTTCTTCTTCTTCTTCTTCTTCTTCTTCTTCTTCTTCTTCTTCTTCAGGTGTTTCTTCGTCATTTCTCCTTTCTCGTTATCATCTTCTTCTTCTTCTTCTTCTTCTTCTTCTTCTTCTTCTTCTTCTTCTTCTTCAGGTGTTTCTTCTTCATTTCTCCTTTCTCGTTATCGTCTTCTTCTTCTTCTTCTTCTTCTTCTTCTTCACCTTCTTCTTCTTCAGGTGTTACTTCTTCATTTCTCCTTTATCCTTTCTCGTTATCGTCTTCTTCTTCTTCTTCTTCAGGTGTTACTTCTTCATTTCTCCTTTCTCGTTATCTTCTTCTTCTTCTTCTTCTTCTTCTTCTTCTTCTTCTTCAGGTGTTTCTTCGTCATTTCTCCTTTCTCGTTATCGTCTTCTTCTTCTTCTTCTTCTTCTTGTTCTTCTTCAGGTGTTTCTTCTTCATTTCTCCTTTCTCGTTATCGTCTTCTTCTTCTACTTCTTCTTCTTCTTCTTCACCTTCTTCTTCTTCAGGTGTTTGTTCTTCATTTCTCCTTTCTCGTTATCTTCTTCTTCTTCTTCTTCTTCTTCTTCTTCTTCTTCTTCAGGTGTTTCTTCTTCATTTCTCCTTTCTCGTTATCGTCTTCTTCTTCTTCTTCTTCTTCTCCTTCTTCTTCAGGTGTTTCTTCTTCATTTCTCCTTTCTCGTTTTCGTCTTTTTCTACTTCTTCTTCTTCTTCTTCAGGTGTTTCTTCTTCATTTCTCCTTTCTCGTTATCGTCTCCTTCTTCTTCTTCTTCTTCTTCTTCAGGTGTTTCTTCTTCATTTCTCCTTTCTCGTTATCGTCTTCTTCTTCTTCTTCTTCTTCTTCTTCTTCTTCTTCTTCTTCAGGTGTTTCTTCTTCATTTCTCCTTTCTCAATATCGTCTTCTTCTTCTTCTTCTTCTTCTTCAGGTGTTTCTTCTTCATTTCTCCTTTCTCGTTATCGTCTTCTTCTTCTTCTTCTTCTTCTTCAGGTGTTTCTTCTTCATTTCTCCTTTCTCGTTATCGTCTTCTCCTTCTTCTTCAGGTGTTTCTAATTCATTTCTCCTTTCTCGTTATCGTCGTCTTCATCTTCTTCTTCTTCTTCTTCAGGTGTTTCTTCTTCATTTCACCTTTCTCGTTATCGTCTTCTTCTTCTCCTCCTTCTTCTTCTTCAGGTGTTTCTTCTTCATTTCTCCTTTCTCGTTATCTTCTTCTTCTTCTTCTTCTTCTTCTTCTTCTTCTTCTTCTTCAGGTGTTTCTTCTTCATTTCTCCTTTCTCGTTATAATCTTCTTCTTCTTCTTCTTCTTCTTCTTCTTCTTCTTCTTCTTCTTCTTCTTCTTCTTCTTCAGGTGTTTCTTCTTCATTTCTCCTTTCCCGTTATCGTCTTCTTCTTCTTCTTCTTCTTCTTCTTCTTCTTCTTCTTCTTCTTCTTCTTCTTCAGGTGTTTCTTCTTCATTTCTCCTTTCTCGTTATCGTCTTCTTCTTCTTCTTCTTCTTCAGGTGTTTCTTCTTCATTTCTCCTTTCTCGTTATCGTCTTCTTCTTCTTCTTCTTCTTCTTCTTCTTCTTCTTCTTCTTCTTCTTCTTCTTCTTCAGGTGTTTCTTCTTCATTTCTCCTTTCTGGTTATTGTCTTCTTCATCTTCTTCAGGTGTTTCTTCTTCATTTCTCCTTTCCCGTTATCGTCTTCTTCTTCATCTTCTTCTTCTTCTTCTTCTTCTTCTTCTTCTTCTTCTTCTTCTTCAGGTGTTTCTTCTTCATTTCTACTTTCTCGTTATTGTCTTCTTCTTCTTCTTCTTCAGGTGTTTCTTCTTCATTTCTCCTTTCTCGTTATCGTCTTCTTCTTCTTCTTCTTCTTCTTCTTCTTCTTCTTCTTCTTCTTCTTCTTCTTCTTCTTCAGGTGTTTCTTCTTCATTTCTCCTTTCTCGTTATCGTCTTCTTCTTCTTCTTCTTCTTCTTCTTCTTCTTCTTCACCTTCTTCTTCTTCAGGTGTTTGTTCTTCATTTCTCCTTTCTCGTTATCGTCTTCTTCTTCTTCTTCTTCTTCAGGTGTTTCTTCTTCATTTCTCCTTTCTCGTTATCGTCTTCTTCTTCTTCTTCTTCTTCTTCTTCTTCTTCTTCTTCTTCTTCTTCTTCTTCTTCTTCTTCTTCTTCTTCAGGTGTTTCTTCTTCATTTCTCCTTTCTCTTTATCGTCTTCTTCTTCTTCTTCTTCTTCTTCTTCTTCAGGTGTTTCTTCTTCATTTCTCCTTTCTCGTTATCTTCTTCTTCTTCTTCTTCTTCTCCTTCAGGTGTTTCTTCTTCATTTCTCCTTTCTCGTTATCGTCTTCTTCTTCTTCTTCTTCTTCTTCTTCTTCTTCAGGTGTTTCTTCTTCATTTCTCCTTTCTCGTTATAATCTTCTTCTTCTTCTTCTTCTTCTTCTTCTTCTTCTTCTTCTTCTTCTTCTTCTTCAGGTGTTTCTTCTTCATTTCTCCTTTCCCGTTATCGTCTTCTTCTTCTTCTTCTTCGTCTTCTTCTTCTTCTTCTTCTTCTTCTTCTTCAGGTGTTTCTTCTTCATTTCTCCTTTCTCGTTATCGTCTTCTTCTTCTTCTTCTTCAGGTGTTTCTTCTTCATTTCTCCTTTCTCGTTATCGTCTTCTTCTTCTTCTTCTTCTTCTTCTTCTTCTTCTTCTTCAGGTGTTTCTTCTTCATTTCTCCTTTCTCGTTATTGTCTTCTTCTTCTTCTTCAGGTGTTTCTTCTTCATTTCTTCTTTCTCATTATCGTATTATTCTTCTTCTTCATCTTCTTCTTCTTCTTCTTCTTCTTCTTCAGGTGTTTCTTCTTCATTTCTCCTTTCTCGTTATCGTCTTCTTCTTCTTCTTCTTCTCCTTCAGGTGTTTCTTCTTCATTTCTCCTTTCTCGTTATCGTCGTCTTCATCTTCTTCTTCTTCTTCTTCAGGTGTTTCTTCTTCATTTCTCCTTTCTCGTTATCGTCTTC
>JBAGBL010000071.1:135000-137500 GCA_036873955.1 Mergus octosetaceus
TCTTCTTCTTCTTCTTCTTCAGGTGTTTCTTCTTCATTTCTCCTTTCTCGTTATCGTCTTCTTCTTCTTCTTCTTCTTCTTCTTCTTCTTCTTCTTCTTCTTCTTCTTCAGGTGTTTCTTCTTCATTTCTCCTTTCTCTTTATCGTCTTCTTCTTCTTCTTCTTCTTTAGGTGTTTCTTCTTCATTTCTCCTTTCTCGTTATCGTCTTCTTCTTCTTCTTCTTCTTCTTCTTCTTCTTCTTCTTCTTCTTCTTCTTCTTCAGGTGTTTCTTCTTCATTTCTCCTTTCTCGTTATCGTCTTCTTCTTCTTCTTCTTCTTCAGGTGTTTCTTCTTCATTTCTCCTTTCTCGTTATCGTCTTCTTCTTCTTCTTCTTCTTCTTCTTCTTCTTCAGGTGTTTCTTCTTCATTTCTCCTTTCTCGTTATTGTCTTCTTCATCTTCTTCAGGTGTTTCTTCTTCATTTCTTCTTTCTCATTATCGTATTCTTCTTCTTCTTCTTCTTCTTCTTCTTCTTCTTCTTCTTCTTCTTCTTCTTCTTCTTCTTCAGGTGTTTCTTCTTCATTTCTCCTTTCTCGTTATCGTCTTCTTCTTCTTCTTCTTCTTCTTCTTCTTCTTCTTCAGGTGTTTCTTCCTCATTTCTCCTTGCTCGTTATCGTCTTCTTCTTCTTCATCATCTTCTTCTTCTTCTTCTTCTTCTTCTTCTTCTTCTTCTTCACCTTCTTCTTCTTCAGGTGTTTGTTCTTCATTTCTCCTTTCTCGTTATCGTCTTCTTCTTCTTCTTCTTCTTCAGGTGTTTCTTCTTCATTTCTCCTTTCTCGTTATCGTCTTCTTCTTCTTCTTCTTCTTCTTCTTCTTCTTCTTCTTCTTCTTCTTCTTCTTCTTCTGGTGTTTCTTCTTCATTTCTCTTTCTCTTTATCGTCTTCTTCTTCTTCTTCTTCTTCTTCTTCTTCTTCAGGTGTTTGTTCTTCATTTCTCCTTTCTCGTTATCGTCTTCTTCTTCTTCTTCTTCTTCAGGTGTTTCTTCTTCATTTCTCCTTTCTCGTTATCGTCTTCTTCTTCTTCTTCTTCTTCTTCTTCTTCTTCTTCTTCTTCAGGTGTTTGTTCTTCATTTCTCCTTTCTCTTTATCGTCTTCTTCTTCTTCTTCTTCTTCTTCTTCAGGTGTTTCTTCTTCATTTCTCCTTTCTCGTTATCGTCTTCTTCTTCTTCTTCTTCTTCTTCAGGTGTTTCTTCTTCATTTCTCCTTTCTCGTTATCGTCTTCTTCTTCTTCTTCAGGTGTTTCTTCTTCATTTCTTCTTTCTCAATATCGTCTTCTTCTTTTTCTTCTTCTTCTTCTTCTTCTTCAGGTGTTTCTTCTTCATTTCTCCTTTCTTGTTATCTTCTTCTTCTTCTTCTTCTTCTGCTGTCTCTTCTTCATTTCTCCTTTCTCGTTATCGTCGTCTTCATCTTCTTCTTCTTCTTCTTCAGGTGTTTCTTCTTCATTTCTCCTTTCTCGTTATCGTCTTCTTCTTCTTCTTCTTCTTCAGGTGTTTCTTCTTCATTTCTCCTTTCTCGTTATCGTCTTCTTCTTCTTCTTCTTCTTCTTCTTCTTCTCCTTCTTCAGGTGTTTCTTCTTCATTTCTCCTTTCTCGTTATTGTCTTCTTCATCTTCTTCAGGTGTTTCTTCTTCATTTCTTCTTTCTCATTATCGTATTATTCTTCTTCTTCATCTTCTTCTTCTTCTTCTTCTTCTTCTTCTTCTTCTTCTTCTTCAGGTGTTTCTTCCTCATTTCTCCTTTCTCGTTATCGTCTTCTTCTTCTTCATCATCTTCTTCTTCTTCTTCTTCTTCTTCTTCTTCTTCTTCTTCTTCTTCTTCACCTTCTTCTTCTTCAGGTGTTTGTTCTTCATTTCTCCTTTCTCGTTATCGTCTTCTTCTTCTTCTTCTTCTTCAGGTGTTTCTTCTTCATTTCTCCTTTCTCGTTATCGTCTTCTTCTTCTTCTTCTTCTTCTTCTTCTTCTTCTTCTTCTTCTTCTTCTTCAGGTGTTTCTTCTTCATTTCTCCTTTCTCTTTATCGTCTTCTTCTTCTTCTTCTTCTTCTTCAGGTGTTTCTTCTTCATTTCTCCTTTCTCGTTATCGTCTTCTTCTTCTTCTTCTTCTTCTTCTTCTTCTTCTTCTTCTTCTTCTTCAGGTGTTTCTTCTTCATTTCTCCTTTCTCGTTATCGTCTTCTTCTTCTTCTTCTTCTTCAGGTGTTTCTTCTTCATTTCTCCTTTCTCGTTATTGTCTTCTTCATCTTCTTCAGGTGTTTCTTCTTCATTTCTTCTTACTCATTATCGTATTATTCTTCTTCTTCATCTTCTTCTTCTTCTTCTGCTTCTTCTTCTTCTTCTTCTTCTTCTCTTCAGGTGTTTCTTCTTCATTTCTACTTTCTCGTTATCGTCTTCTTCTTCTTCTTCTTCTTCTTCTTCAGGTGTTTCTTCTTCATTTCTCCTTTCTCGTTATCGTCTTCTTCTTCTTGTTCTT
>JBAGBL010000071.1:157500-162500 GCA_036873955.1 Mergus octosetaceus
TTTCTCCTTTCTCTTTATCGTCTTCTTCTTCTTCTTCTTCTTCAGGTGTTTCTTCTTCATTTCTCCTTTCTCGTTATCGTCTTCTTCTTCTTCTTCTTCTTCTTCTTCTTCTTCTTCTTCTTCTTCTTCTTCTTCAGGTGTTTCTTCTTCATTTCTCCTTTCTCTTTATCGTCTTCTTCATCTTCTTCTTCTTCTTCTTCAGGTGTTTCTTCTTCATTTCTCCTTTCTCGTTATCGTCTTCTTCTTCTTCTTCTTCTTCAGGTGTTTCTTCTTCATTTCTCCTTTCTCGTTATCGTCTTCTTCTTCTTCTTCAGGTGTTTCTTCTTCATTTCTTCTTTCTCAGTATCGTCTTCTTCTTTTTCTTCTTCTTCTTCTTCTTCTTCAGGTGTTTCTTCTTCATTTCTCCTTTCTTGTTATCGTCTTCTTCTTCTTCTTCTTCTTCTGCTGTCTCTTCTTCATTTCTCCTTTCTCGTTATCGTCGTCTTCATCTTCTTCTTCTTCTTCTTCAGGTGTTTCTTCTTCATTTCTCCTTTCCCGTTATCGTCTTCTTCTTCTTCTTCTTCTTCTTCTTCTTCTTCTTCTTCTTCTTCTTCTTCTTCTTCAGGTGTTTCTTCTTCATTTCTCCTTTCTCGTTATCGTCTTCTTCTTCTTCTTCTTCTTCAGGTGTTTCTTCTTCATTTCTCCTTTCTCGTTATCGTCTTCTTCTTCTTCTTCTTCTTCTTCTTCTTCTTCTTCTTCTTCTTCTTCAGGTGTTTCTTCTTCATTTCTTCTTTCTCATTATCGTATTATTCTTCTTCTTCATCTTCTTCTTCTTCTTCTTCTTCTTCTTCTTCTTCTTCTTCTTCTTCTTCTTCAGGTGTTTCTTCTTCATTTCTACTTTCTCGTTATCGTCTTCTTATTCTTCTTCTTCTTCTTCAGGTGTTTCTTCTTCATTTCTCCTTTCTCGTTATCGTCTTCTTCTTCTTCTTCTTCTTCTTCTTCTTCTTCTTCTTCTTCTTCTTCTTCTTCTTCTTCTTCTTCTTTAGGTGTTTCTTCTTCATTTCTCCTTTCTCGTTATCGTCTTCTTCTTCTTCTTCTTCTTCTTCTTCTTCTTCTTCTTCTTCTTCTTCTTCTTCTTCTTCTTCAGGTGTTTCTTCCTCATTTCTCCTTTCTCGTTATGGTCTTCTTCTTCTTCTTCTTCTTCTTCTTCTTCTTCTTCTTCTTCTTCTTCTTCTTCTTCTTCTTCTTCTTCTTCTTCTTCAGGTGTTTCTTCTTCATTTCTCCTTTCCCGTTATCGTCTTCTTCTTCTTCTTCTTCTTCTTCTTCTTCTTCTTCTTCTTCTTCTTCTTCTTCTTCTTCTTCTTCTTCTTCTTCAGGTGTTTCTTCTTCATTTCTCCTTTCTCGTTATCGTCTTCTTCTTCTTCTTCTTCTTCTTCTTCTTCTTCTTCTTCTTCTTCTTCTTCTTCTTCTTCTTCAGGTGTTTCTTCTTCATTTCTCCTTTCTCTTTATCGTCTTCTTCTTCTTCTTCTTCTTCTTCTTCAGGTGTTTCTTCTTCATTTCTCCTTTCTCGTTATCGTCTTCTTCTTCTTCTTCTTCTTCAGGTGTTTCTTCTTCATTTCTCCTTTCTCGTTATCGTCTTCTTCTTCTTCTTCAGGTGTTTCTTCTTCATTTCTTCTTTCTCAATATCGTCTTCTTCTTTTTCTTCTTCTTCTTCTTCTTCTTCAGGTGTTTCTTCTTCATTTCTCCTTTCTTGTTATCGTCTTCTTCTTCTTCTTCTTCTTCTGCTGTCTCTTCTTCATTTCTCCTTTCTCGTTATCGTCGTCTTCATCTTCTTCTTCTTCTTCTTCAGGTGTTTCTTCTTCATTTCTCCTTTCCCGTTATCGTCTTCTTCTTCTTCTTCTTCTTCTTCTTCTTCTTCAGGTGTTTCTTCTTCATTTCTCCTTTCTCGTTATCGTCTTCTTCTTCTTCTTCTTCTTCAGGTGTTTCTTCTTCATTTCTCCTTTCTCGTTATCGTCTTCTTCTTCTTCTTCTTCTTCTTCTTCTTCTTCTTCTTCTTCTTCAGGTGTTTCTTCTTCATTTCTTCTTTCTCATTATCGTATTATTCTTCTTCTTCATCTTCTTCTTCTTCTTCTTCTTCTTCTTCTTCTTCTTCTTCTTCAGGTGTTTCTTCTTCATTTCTTCTTTCTCATTATCGTATTATTCTTCTTCTTCATCTTCTTCTTCTTCTTCTTCTTCTTCTTCTTCTTCTTCTTCAGGTGTTTCTTCTTCATTTCTACTTTCTCGTTATCGTCTTCTTCTTCTTCTTCTTCAGGTGTTTCTTCTTCATTTCTCCTTTCTCGTTATCGTCTTCTTCTTCTTCTTCTTCTTCTTCTTCTTCTTCTTCTTCAGGTGTTTCTTCTTCATTTCTCCTTTCTCGTTATCGTCTTCTTCTTCTTCTTCTTCTTCTTCTTCTTCTTCTTCTTCTTCTTCTTCTTCTTCTTCTTCAGGTGTTTCTTCCTCATTTCTCCTTTCTCGTTATCGTCTTCTTCTTCTTCATCATCTTCTTCTTCTTCTTCTTCTTCTTCTTCTTCTTCTTCTTCTTCTTCTTCTTCTTCAGGTGTTTCTTCTTCATTTCTACTTTCTCGTTATCGTCTTCTTCTTCTTCTTCTTCTTCTTCAGGTGTTTCTTCTTCATTTCTCCTTTCCCGTTATCGTCTTCTTCTTCTTCTTCTTCTTCTTCTTCTTCTTCTTCTTCTTCTTCTTCTTCTTCTTCTTCTTCTTCAGGTGTTTCTTCTTCATTTCTCCTTTCTCGTTATCGTCTTCTTCTTCTTCTTCTTCTTCAGGTGTTTCTTCTTCATTTCTCCTTTCTCGTTATCGTCTTCTTCTTCTTCTTCTTCTTCTTCTTCTTCTTCTTCTTCTTCTTCTTCTTCTTCTTCAGGTGTTTCTTCTTCATTTCTCCTTTCTCTTTATCGTCTTCTTCATCTTCTTCTTCTTCTTCTTCAGGTGTTTCTTCTTCATTTCTCCTTTCTCGTTATCGTCTTCTTCTTCTTCTTCTTCTTCTTCAGGTGTTTCTTCTTCATTTCTCCTTTCTCGTTATCGTCTTCTTCTTCTTCTTCAGGTGTTTCTTCTTCATTTCTTCTTTCTCAATATCGTCTTCTTCTTTTTCTTCTTCTTCTTCTTCTTCAGGTGTTTCTTCTTCATTTCTCCTTTCTTGTTATCGTCTTCTTCTTCTTCTTCTTCTTCTGCTGTCTCTTCTTCATTTCTCCTTTCTCGTTATCGTCGTCTTCATCTTCTTCTTCTTCTTCTTCAGGTGTTTCTTCTTCATTTCTCCTTTCCCGTTATCGTCTTCTTCTTCTTCTTCTTCTTCTTCTTCTTCTTCTTCTTCTTCTTCTTCTTCTTCTTCTTCTTCAGGTGTTTCTTCTTCATTTCTCCTTTCTCGTTATCGTCTTCTTCTTCTTCTTCTTCTTCAGGTGTTTCTTCTTCATTTCTCCTTTCTCGTTATCGTCTTCTTCTTCTTCTTCTTCTTCTTCTTCTTCTTCAGGTGTTTCTTCTTCATTTCTTCTTTCTCATTATCGTATTATTCTTCTTCTTCATCTTCTTCTTCTTCTTCTTCTTCTTCTTCTTCTTCTTCTTCTTCTTCTTCAGGTGTTTCTTCTTCATTTCTACTTTCTCGTTATCGTCTTCTTATTCTTCTTCTTCTTCTTCAGGTGTTTCTTCTTCATTTCTCCTTTCTCGTTATCGTCTTCTTCTTCTTCTTCTTCTTCTTCTTCTTCTTCTTCTTCTTCTTCTTCTTCTTCTTTAGGTGTTTCTTCTTCATTTCTCCTTTCTCGTTATCGTCTTCTTCTTCTTCTTCTTCTTCTTCTTCTTCTTCTTCTTCTTCTTCTTCTTCTTCTTCTTCTTCAGGTGTTTCTTCCTCATTTCTCCTTTCTCGTTATCGTCTTCTTCTTCTTCTTCTTCTTCTTCTTCTTCTTCTTCTTCTTCTTCTTCTTCTTCTTCAGGTGTTTCTTCTTCATTTCTCCTTTCCCGTTATCGTCTTCTTCTTCTTCTTCTTCTTCTTCTTCTTCTTCTTCTTCTTCTTCTTCTTCTTCTTCTTCTTCTTCTTCTTCAGGTGTTTCTTCTTCATTTCTCCTTTCTCGTTATCGTCTTCTTCTTCTTCTTCTTCTTCAGGTGTTTCTTCTTCATTTCTCCTTTCTCGTTATCGTCTTCTTCTTCTTCTTCTTCTTCTTCTTCTTCAGGTGTTTCTTCTTCATTTCTCCTTTCTCGTTATTGTCTTCATCATCTTCTTCAGGTGTTTCTTCTTCATTTCTTCTTTCTCATTATCGTATTATTCTTCTTCTTCATCTTCTTCTTCTTCTTCTTCTTCTTCTTCTTCTTCTTCTTCTTCAGGTGTTTCTTCTTCATTTCTCCTTTCTCGTTATCGTCTTCTTCTTCTTCTTCTTCTTCTTCTTCTTCTTCTTCTTCTTCTTCTTCTTCTTCAGGTGTTTCTTCCTCATTTCTCCTTTCTCGTTATCGTCTTCTTCTTCTTCATCATCTTCTTCTTCTTCTTCTTCTTCTTCTTCTTCTTCTTCTTCTTCTTCTTCTTCACCTTCTTCTTCTTCAGGTGTTTGTTCTTCATTTCTCCTTTCTCGTTATCGTCTTCTTCTTCTTCTTCTTCTTCAGGTGTTTCTTCTTCATTTCTCCTTTCTCGTTATCGTCTTCTTCTTCTTCTTCTTCTTCTTCTTCTTCTTCTTCTTCTTCTTCTTCTTCTTCTTCTTCTTCTTCTTCAGGTGTTTCTTCTTCATTTCTCCTTTCTCTTTATCGTCTTCTTCTTCTTCTTCTTCTTCTTCTTCAGGTGTTTCTTCTTCATTTCTCCTTTCTCGTTATCGTCTTCTTCTTCTTCTTCTTCTTCAGGTGTTTCTTCTTCATTTCTCCTTTCTCGTTATCGTCTTCTTCTTCTTCTTCAGGTGTTTCTTCTTCATTTCTTATTTCTCAATATCGTCTTCTTCTTTTTCTTCTTCTTCTTCTTCTTCTTCAGGTGTTTCTTCTTCATTTCTCCTTTCTTGT
>JBAGBL010000071.1:180000-182500 GCA_036873955.1 Mergus octosetaceus
TTCTTCTTCTTCTTCTTCTTCAGGTGTTTCTTCTTCATTTCTCCTTTCTCGTTATTGTCTTCTTCTTCTTCTTCTTCTTCAGGTGTTTCTTCTTCATTTCTCCTTTCTCGTTATCGTCTTCTTCTTCTTCTTCTTCTTCTTCTTCTTCTTCTTCTTCTTCTTCTTCTTCTTCTTCTTCTTCAGGTGTTTCTTCTTCATTTCTTCTTTCTCATTATCGTATTATTCTTCTTCTTCATCTTCTTCTTCTTCTTCTTCTTCTTCTTCTTCTTCTTCTTCTTCTTCTTCAGGTGTTTCTTCTTCATTTCTCCTTTCTCGTTATCGTCTTCTTCTTCTTCTTCTTCTTCAGGTGTTTCTTCTTCATTTCTCCTTTCTCGTTATCGTCTTCTTCTTCTTCTTCTTCTTCTTCTTCTTCTTCTTCTTCTTCTTCTTCTTCTTCTTCAGGTGTTTCTTCTTCATTTCTCCTTTCTCTTTATCGTCTTCTTCATCTTCTTCTTCTTCTTCTTCAGGTGTTTCTTCTTCATTTCTCCTTTCTCGTTATCGTCTTCTTCTTCTTCTTCTTCTTCTTCAGGTGTTTCTTCTTCATTTCTCCTTTCTCGTTATCGTCTTCTTCTTCTTCTTCAGGTGTTTCTTCTTCATTTCTTCTTTCTCAATATCGTCTTCTTCTTTTTCTTCTTCTTCTTCTTCTTCTTCAGGTGTTTCTTCTTCATTTCTCCTTTCTTGTTATCGTCTTCTTCTTCTTCTTCTTCTTCTGCTGTCTCTTCTTCATTTCTCCTTTCTCGTTATCGTCGTCTTCATCTTCTTCTTCTTCTTCTTCAGGTGTTTCTTCTTCATTTCTCCTTTCCCGTTATCGTCTTCTTCTTCTTCTTCTTCTTCTTCTTCTTCTTCTTCTTCTTCTTCTTCTTCTTCTTCTTCTTCTTCTTCTTCTTCAGGTGTTTCTTCTTCATTTCTCCTTTCTCGTTATCGTCTTCTTCTTCTTCTTCTTCTTCAGGTGTTTCTTCTTCATTTCTCCTTTCTCGTTATCGTCTTCTTCTTCTTCTTCTTCTTCTTCTTCTTCTTCTTCAGGTGTTTCTTCTTCATTTCTTCTTTCTCATTATCGTATTATTCTTCTTCTTCATCTTCTTCTTCTTCTTCTTCTTCTTCTTCTTCTTCTTCTTCAGGTGTTTCTTCTTCATTTCTCCTTTCCCGTTATCGTCTTCTTCTTCTTCTTCTTCTTCTTCTTCTTCTTCTTCTTCTTCTTCTTCTTCTTCTTCTTCTTCAGGTGTTTCTTCTTCATTTCTCCTTTCTCGTTATCGTCTTCTTCTTCTTCTTCTTCTTCAGGTGTTTCTTCTTCATTTCTCCTTTCTCGTTATCGTCTTCTTCTTCTTCTTCTTCTTCTTCTTCTTCTTCTTCTTCTTCAGGTGTTTCTTCTTCATTTCTTCTTTCTCATTATCGTATTATTCTTCTTCTTCATCTTCTTCTTCTTCTTCTTCTTCTTCTTCTTCTTCTTCAGGTGTTTCTTCTTCATTTCTACTTTCTCGTTATCGTCTTCTTATTCTTCTTCTTCTTCTTCAGGTGTTTCTTCTTCATTTCTCCTTTCTCGTTATCGTCTTCCTCTTCTTCTTCTTCTTCTTCTTCTTCTTCTTCTTCTTCTTCTTCTTCTTCTTCTTTAGGTGTTTCTTCTTCATTTCTCCTTTCTCGTTATCGTCTTCTTCTTCTTCTTCTTCTTCTTCTTCTTCTTCTTCTTCTTCTTCTTCTGGTGTTTCTTCCTCATTTCTCCTTTCTCGTTATCGTCTTCTTCTTCTTCTTCTTCTTCTTCTTCTTCTTCTTCTTCTTCTTCTTCTTCTTCTTCTTCTTCTTCAGGTGTTTCTTCCTCATTTCTCCTTTCTCGTTATCGTCTTCTTCTTCTTCATCATCTTCTTCTTCTTCTTCTTCTTCTTCTTCTTCTTCTTCACCTTCTTCTTCTTCAGGTGTTTGTTCTTCATTTCTCCTTTCTCGTTATCGTCTTCTTCTTCTTCTTCTTCTTCAGGTGTTTCTTCTTCATTTCTCCTTTCTCGTTATCGTCTTCTTCTTCTTCTTCTTCTTCTTCTTCTTCTTCTTCTTCTTCTTCTTCTTCTTCTTCTTCTTCTTCTTCAGGTGTTTCTTCTTCATTTCTCCTTTCTCTTTATCGTCTTCTTCTTCTTCTTCTTCTTCTTCTTCTTCTTCAGGTGTTTCTTCTTCATTTCTCCTTTCTCGTTATCGTCTTCTTCTTCTTCTTCTTCTTCTTCAGGTGTTTCTTCTTCATTTCTCCTTTCTCGTTATCGTCTTCTTCTTCTTCTTCAGGTGTTTCTTCTTCATTTCTTCTTTCTCAATATCGTCTTCTTCTTTTTCTTCTTCTTCTTCTTCTTCTTCAGGTGTTTCTTCTTCATTTCTCCTTTCTTGTTATCGTCTTCTTCTTCTTCTTCTTCTTCTGCTGTCTCTTCTTCATTTCTCCTTTCTCGTTATCGTCGTCTTCATCTTCTTCTTCTTCTTCTTCAGGTGTTTC
>JBAGBL010000071.1:202500-205000 GCA_036873955.1 Mergus octosetaceus
TCGTTATTGTCTTCTTCATCTTCTTCAGGTGTTTCCTCTTCATTTCTTCTTTCTCATTATCGTATTCTTCTTCTTCTTCTTCTTCTTCTTCTTCTTCTTCTTCTTCTTCTTCTTCTTCTTCTTCTTCTTCAGGTGTTTCTTCTTCATTTCTCCTTTCTCGTTATCGTCTTCTTCTTCTTCTTCTTCTTCTTCTTCTTCTTCTTCTTCTTCTTCTTCTTCTTCTTCTTCTTCTTCTTCTTCTTCTTCTTCAGGTGTTTCTTCCTCATTTCTCCTTTCTCATTATCGTCTTCTTCTTCTTCATCATCTTCTTCTTCTTCTTCTTCTTCTTCTTCTTCTTCTTCACCTTCTTCTTCAGGTGTTTGTTCTTCATTTCTCCTTTCTCGTTATCGTCTTCTTCTTCTTCTTCTTTTTCAGGTGTTTCTTCTTCATTTCTCCTTTCTCGTTATCGTCTTCTTCTTCTTCTTCTTCTTCTTCTTCTTCTTCTTCAGGTGTTTCTTCTTCATTTCTCCTTTCTCTTTATCGTCTTCTTCTTCTTCTTCTTCTTCTTCTTCAGGTGTTTCTTCTTCATTTCTCCTTTCTCGTTATCGTCTTCTTCTTCTTCTTCTTCTTCTTCAGGTGTTTCTTCTTCATTTCTCCTTTCTCGTTATCGTCTTCTTCTTCTTCTTCAGGTGTTTCTTCTTCATTTCTTCTTTCTCAATATCGTCTTCTTCTTTTTCTCCTTCTTCTTCTTCTTCTTCAGGTGTTTCTTCTTCATTTCTCCTTTCTTGTTATCGTCTTCTTCTTCTTCTTCTTCTTCTGCTGTCTCTTCTTCATTTCTCCTTTCTCGTTATCGTCGTCTTCATCTTCTTCTTCTTCTTCTTCAGGTGTTTCTTCTTCATTTCTCCTTTCCCGTTATCTTCTTCTTCTTCTTCTTCTTCTTCTTCTTCTTCTTCTTCTTCTTCTTCTTCTTCTTCTTCTTCTTCTTCAGGTGTTTCTTCTTCATTTCTCCTTTCTCGTTATCGTCTTCTTCTACTTCTTCTTCTTCAGGTGTTTCTTCTTCATTTCTCCTTTCTCGTTATCGTCTTCTTCTTCTTCTTCTTCTTCTTCTTCTTCTTCTTCTTCTTCTTCTTCAGGTGTTTCTTCTTCATTTCTTCTTTCTCATTATCGTATTATTCTTCTTCTTCATCTTCTTCTTCTTCTTCTTCTTCTTCTTCTTCTTCTTCTTCTTCTTCTTCTTCTTCAGGTGTTTCTTCTTCATTTCTCCTTTCTCGTTATCGTCTTCTTCTTCTTCTTCTTCTTCTTCAGGTGTTTCTTCTTCATTTCTCCTTTCCCGTTATCGTCTTCTTCTTCTTCTTCTTCTTCTTCTTCTTCTTCTTCTTCTTCTTCTTCTTCTTCTTCAGGTGTTTCTTCTTCATTTCTCCTTTCTCGTTATCGTCTTCTTCTTCTTCTTCTTCTTCAGGTGTTTCTTCTTCATTTCTCCTTTCTCGTTATCGTCTTCTTCTTCTTCTTCTTCTTCTTCTTCTTCTTCTTCTTCTTCTTCTTCTTCTTCTTCTTCAGGTGTTTCTTCTTCATTTCTCCTTTCTCTTTATCGTCTTCTTCATCTTCTTCTTCTTCTTCTTCAGGTGTTTCTTCTTCATTTCTCCTTTCTCGTTATCGTCTTCTTCTTCTTCTTCTTCTTCTTCAGGTGTTTCTTCTTCATTTCTCCTTTCTCGTTATCGTCTTCTTCTTCTTCTTCAGGTGTTTCTTCTTCATTTCTTCTTTCTCAATATCGTCTTCTTCTTTTTCTTCTTCTTCTTCTTCTTCTTCAGGTGTTTCTTCTTCATTTCTCCTTTCTTGTTATCGTCTTCTTCTTCTTCTTCTTCTTCTGCTGTCTCTTCTTCATTTCTCCTTTCTCGTTATCGTCGTCTTCATCTTCTTCTTCTTCTTCTTCAGGTGTTTCTTCTTCATTTCTCCTTTCCCGTTATCGTCTTCTTCTTCTTCTTCTTCTTCTTCTTCTTCTTCTTCTTCTTCTTCTTCTTCTTCAGGTGTTTCTTCTTCATTTCTCCTTTCTCGTTATCGTCTTCTTCTTCTTCTTCTTCTTCAGGTGTTTCTTCTTCATTTCTCCTTTCTCGTTATCGTCTTCTTCTTCTTCTTCTTCTTCTTCTTCTTCTTCTTCTTCTTCTTCTTCAGGTGTTTCTTCTTCATTTCTTCTTTCTCATTATCGTATTATTCTTCTTCTTCATCTTCTTCTTCTTCTTCTTCTTCTTCTTCTTCTTCTTCTTCAGGTGTTTCTTCTTCATTTCTACTTTCTCGTTATCGTCTTCTTATTCTTCTTCTTCTTCTTCAGGTGTTTCTTCTTCATTTCTCCTTTCTCGTTATCGTCTTCTTCTTCTTCTTCTTCTTCTTCTTCTTCTTCTTCTTCTTCTTCTTCTTCTTCTTCTTCTTCTTTAGGTGTTTCTTCTTCATTTCTCCTTTCTCGTTATCGTCTTCTTCTTCTTCTTCTTCTTCTTCTTCTTCTTCTTCTTCTTCTTCTTCTTCTTCT
>JBAGBL010000071.1:237500-242500 GCA_036873955.1 Mergus octosetaceus
TTCTTCTTCTTCAGGTGTTTCTTCTTCATTTCTCCTTTCTCGTTATCGTCTTCTTCTTCTTCTTCTTCTTCTTCTTCTTCTTCTTCTTCTTCTTCTTCTTCTTCTTCTTCTTCTTCTTCAGGTGTTTCTTCTTCATTTCTCCTTTCTCTTTATCGTCTTCTTCATCTTCTTCCTCTTCTTCTTCAGGTGTTTCTTCTTCATTTCTCCTTTCTCGTTATCGTCTTCTTCTTCTTCTTCTTCTTCACGTGTTTCTTCTTCATTTCTCCTTTCTCGTTATCGTCTTCTTCTTCTTCTTCAGGTGTTTCTTCTTCATTTCTTCTTTCTCAATATCGTCTTCTTCTTTTTCTTCTTCTTCTTCTTCTTCTTCAGGTGTTTCTTCTTCATTTCTCCTTTCTTGTTATCGTCTTCTTCTTCTTCTTCTTCTTCTGCTGTCTCTTCTTCATTTCTCCTTTCTCGTTATCGTCGTCTTCATCTTCTTCTTCTTCTTCTTCAGGTGTTTCTTCTTCATTTCTCCTTTCCCGTTATCGTCTTCTTCTTCTTCTTCTTCTTCTTCTTCTTCTTATTCTTCTTCTTCTTCTTCTTCTTCTTCTTCTTCTTCTTCAGGTGTTTCTTCTTCATTTCTCCTTTCTCGTTATCGTCTTCTTCTTCTTCTTCTTCTTCTTCTTCTTCAGGTGTTTCTTCTTCATTTCTTCTTTCTCATTATCGTATTATTCTTCTTCTTCATCTTCTTCTTCTTCTTCTTCTTCAGGTGTTTCTTCTTCATTTCTACTTTCTCGTTATCGTCTTCTTATTCTTC
Source organism: Mergus octosetaceus (assembly GCA_036873955.1). NCBI lineage: Eukaryota > Metazoa > Chordata > Aves > Anseriformes > Anatidae > Mergus > Mergus octosetaceus. The sequence goes on from JBAGBL010000071.1 coordinate 238,297, forward strand.
TTCTTCTTCTTCAGGTGTTTCTTCTTCATTTCTCCTTTCTCGTTATCGTCTTCTTCTTCTTCTTCTTCTTCTTCTTCTTCTTCTTCAGGTGTTTCTTCTTCATTTCTCCTTTCTCGTTATCGTCTTCTTCTTCTTCTTCTTCTTCTTCTTCTTCTTCTTCTTCTTCTTCTTCTTCTTCTTCTTCTTCTTCAGGTGTTTGTTCTTCATTTCTCCTTTCTCGTTATCGTCTTCTTCTTCTTCTTCTTCTTCTTCTTCAGGTGTTTCTTCTTCATTTCTCCTTTCTCGTTATCGTCTTCTTCTTCTTCTTCTTCTTCTTCTTCTTCTTCTTCTTCTTCTTCTTCTTCTTCTTCAGGTGTTTCTTCTTCATTTCTCCTTTCCCGTTATCGTCTTCTTCTTCTTCTTCTTCTTCTTCTTCTTCTTCTTCTTCTTCTTCTTCTTCTTCTTCTTCTTCTTCTTCAGGTGTTTCTTCTTCATTTCTCCTTTCTCGTTATCGTCTTCTTCTTCTTCTTCTTCTTCAGGTGTTTCTTCTTCATTTCTCCTTTCTCGTTATCGTCTTCTTCTTCTTCTTCTTCTTCTTCTTCTTCTTCTTCTTCTTCAGGTGTTTCTTCTTCATTTCTCCTTTCTCGTTATTGTCTTCTTCATCTTCTTCAGGTGTTTCTTCTTCATTTCTTCTTTCTCATTATCGTATTATTCTTCTTCTTCATCTTCTTCTTCTTCTTCTTCTTCTTCTTCTTCTTCTTCTTCAGGTGTTTCTTCTTCATTTCTCCTTTCTCGTTATCTTCTTCTTCTTCTTCTTCTTCTTCTTCTTCTTCTTCTTCTTCTTCTTCTTCAGGTATTTCTTCCTCATTTCTCCTTTCTCGTTATCGTCTTCTTCTTCTTCATCATTTCTTCTTCTTCTTCTTCTTCTTCTTCTTCTTCTTCTTCTTCTTCTTCTTCACCTTCTTCTTCTTCAGGTGTTTGTTCTTCATTTCTCCTTTCTCGTTATCGTCTTCTTCTTCTTCTTCTTCTTCAGGTGTTTCTTCTTCATTTCTCCTTTCTCGTTATCGTCTTCTTCTTCTTCTTCTTCTTCTTCTTCTTCTTCTTCTTCTTCTTCTTCTTCTTCTTCAGGTGTTTCTTCTTCATTTCTCCTTTCTCTTTATCGTCTTCTTCTTCTTCTTCTTCTTCTTCAGGTGTTTCTTCTTCATTTCTCCTTTCTCGTTATCGTCTTCTTCTTCTTCTTCTTCTTCTTCAGGTGTTTCTTCTTCATTTCTCCTTTCTCGTTATCGTCTTCTTCTTCTTCTTCAGGTGTTTCTTCTTCATTTCTTCTTTCTCAATATCGTCTTCTTCTTTTTCTTCTTCTTCTTCTTCTTCTTCAGGTGTTTCTTCTTCATTTCTCCTTTCTTGTTATCGTCTTCTTCTTCTTCTTCTTCTTCTGCTGTCTCTTCTTCATTTCTCCTTTCTCGTTATCGTCGTCTTCATCTTCTTCTTCTTCTTCTTCAGGTGTTTCTTCTTCATTTCTCCTTTCCCGTTATCGTCTTCTTCTTCTTCTTCTTCTTCTTCTTCTTCTTCTTCTTCTTCTTCAGGTGTTTCTTCTTCATTTCTACTTTCTCGTTATCGTCTTCTTCTTCTTCTTCTTCTTCTTCAGGTGTTTCTTCTTCATTTCTCCTTTCTCGTTATCGTCTTCTTCTTCTTCTTCTTCTTCTTCTTCTTCTTCTTCTTCTTCTTCTTCTTCTTCTTCTTCTTCAGGTGTTTCTTCTTCATTTCTCCTTTCTCGTTATCGTCTTCTTCTTCTTCTTCTTCTTCTTCTTCTTCTTCTTCTTCTTCTTCTTCTTCTTCTTCTTCTTCAGGTGTTTCTTCCTCATTTCTCCTTTCTCGTTATCGTCTTCTTCTTCTTCATCATCTTCTTCTTCTTCTTCTTCTTCTTCTTCTTCTTCTTCTTCTTCTTCACCTTCTTCTTCAGGTGTTTGTTCTTCATTTCTCCTTTCTCGTTATCGTCTTCTTCTTCTTCTTCTTCTTCAGGTGTTTCTTCTTCATTTCTCCTTTCTCGTTATCGTCTTCTTCTTCTTCTTCTTCTTCTTCTTCTTCTTCTTCTTCTTCTTCAGGTGTTTCTTCTTCATTTCTCCTTTCTCTTTATCGTCTTCTTCTTCTTCTTCTTCTTCTTCTTCAGGTGTTTCTTCTTCATTTCTCCTTTCTCGTTATCGTCTTCTTCTTCTTCTTCTTCTTCTTCAGGTGTTTCTTCTTCATTTCTCCTTTCTCGTTATCGTCTTCTTCTTCTTCTTCAGGTGTTTCTTCTTCATTTCTTCTTTCTCAATATCGTCTTCTTCTTTTTCTCCTTCTTCTTCTTCTTCTTCAGGTGTTTCTTCTTCATTTCTCCTTTCTTGTTATCGTCATCTTCTTCTTCTTCTTCTTCTGCTGTCTCTTCTTCATTTCTCCTTTCTCGTTATCGTCGTCTTCATCTTCTTCTTCTTCTTCTTCAGGTGTTTCTTCTTCATTTCTCCTTTCTCGTTATCGTCTTCTTCTTCTTCTTCTTCTTCAGGTGTTTCTTCTTCATTTCTCCTTTCTCGTTATCGTCTTCTTCTTCTTCTTCTTCTTCTTCTTCTTCTTCTTCTTCTTCTTCTTCTTCTTCTTCTTCTTCTTCTTCTTCTTCAGGTGTTTCTTCTTCATTTCTTCTTTCTCATTATCGTATTATTCTTCTTCTTCATCTTCTTCTTCTTCTTCTTCTTCTTCTTCTTCTTCTTCTTCTTCTTCAGGTGTTTCTTCTTCATTTCTCCTTTCTCGTTATCGTCTTCTTCTTCTTCTTCTTCTTCAGGTGTTTCTTCTTCATTTCTCCTTTCTCGTTATCGTCTTCTTCTTCTTCTTCTTCTTCTTCTTCTTCTTCTTCTTCTTCTTCTTCTTCTTCTTCTTCTTCTTCTTCAGGTGTTTCTTCTTCATTTCTCCTTTCTCTTTATCGTCTTCTTCATCTTCTTCCTCTTCTTCTTCAGGTGTTTCTTCTTCATTTCTCCTTTCTCGTTATCGTCTTCTTCTTCTTCTTCAGGTGTTTCTTCTTCATTTCTTCTTTCTCAATATCGTCTTCTTCTTTTTCTTCTTCTTCTTCTTCTTCTTCAGGTGTTTCTTCTTCATTTCTCCTTTCTTGTTATCGTCTTCTTCTTCTTCTTCTTCTTCTGCTGTCTCTTCTTCATTTCTCCTTTCTCGTTATCGTCGTCTTCATCTTCTTCTTCTTCTTCTTCAGGTGTTTCTTCTTCATTTCTCCTTTCCCGTTATCGTCTTCTTCTTCTTCTTCTTCTTCTTCTTCTTCTTCTTCTTCTTCTTCTTCTTCTTCAGGTGTTTCTTCTTCATTTCTCCTTTCTCGTTATCGTCTTCTTCTTCTTCTTCTTCTTCAGGTGTTTCTTCTTCATTTCTCCTTTCTCGTTATCGTCTTCTTCTTCTTCTTCTTCTTCTTCTTCTTCTTCAGGTGTTTCTTCTTCATTTCTTCTTTCTCATTATCGTATTATTCTTCTTCTTCATCTTCTTCTTCTTCTTCTTCTTCTTCTTCTTCTTCAGGTGTTTCTTCTTAATTTCTACTTTCTCGTTATCGTCTTCTTATTCTTCTTCTTCTTCTTCAGGTGTTTCTTCTTCATTTCTCCTTTCTCGTTATCGTCTTCTTCTTCTTCTTCTTCTTCTTCTTCTTCTTCTTCTTCTTCTTCTTCTTCAGGTGTTTCTTCTTCATTTCTCCTTTCCCGTTATCGTCTTCTTCTTCTTCTTCTTCTTCTTCTTCTTCTTCTTCTTCTTCTTCTTCTTCTTCTTCTTCTTCTTCTTCTTCAGGTGTTTCTTCTTCATTTCTCCTTTCTCGTTATCGTCTTCTTCTTCTTCTTCTTCTTCAGGTGTTTCTTCTTCATTTCTCCTTTCTCGTTATCGTCTTCTTCTTCTTCTTCTTCTTCTTCTTCTTCTTCTTCTTCTTCAGGTGTTTCTTCTTCATTTCTCCTTTCTCGTTATTGTCTTCTTCATCTTCTTCAGGTGTTTCTTCTTCATTTCTTCTTTCTCATTATCGTATTATTCTTCTTCTTCATCTTCTTCTTCTTCTTCTTCTTCTTCTTCTTCTTCTTCTTCAGGTGTTTCTTCTTCATTTCTCCTTTCTCGTTATCTTCTTCTTCTTCTTCTTCTTCTTCTTCTTCTTCTTCTTCTTCTTCTTCTTCTTCTTCAGGTGTTTCTTCCTCATTTCTCCTTTCTCGTTATCGTCTTCTTCTTC
>JBAGBL010000071.1:275000-280000 GCA_036873955.1 Mergus octosetaceus
TTCATTTCTCCTTTCTCGTTATCGTCTTCTTCTTCTTCTTCTTCTTCTTCTTCTTCTTCTTCTTCTTCTTCTTCTTCTTCTTCAGGTGTTTCTTCTTCATTTCTCCTTTCCCGTTATCGTCTTCTTCTTCTTCTTCTTCTTCTTCTTCTTCTTCTTCTTCTTCTTCTTCTTCTTCTTCAGGTGTTTCTTCTTCATTTCTCCTTTCTCGTTATCGTCTTCTTCTTCTTCTTCTTCTTCAGGTGTTTCTTCTTCATTTCTCCTTTCTCGTTATCGTCTTCTTCTTCTTCTTCTTCTTCTTCTTCTTCTTCTTCAGGTGTTTCTTCTTCATTTCTCCTTTCTCGTTATTGTCTTCTTCATCTTCTTCAGGTGTTTCTTCTTCATTTCTTCTTTCTCATTATCGTATTATTCTTCTTCTTCATCTTCTTCTTCTTCTTCTTCTTCTTCTTCTTCTTCTTCTTCAGGTGTTTCTTCTTCATTTCTCCTTTCTCGTTATCGTCTTCTTCTTCTTCTTCTTCTTCTTCTTCTTCTTCTTCTTCTTCTTCTTCTTCTTCTTCAGGTGTTTCTTCCTCATTTCTCCTTTCTCGTTATCGTCTTCTTCTTCTTCATCATCTTCTTCTTCTTCTTCTTCTTCTTCTTCTTCTTCTTCTTCTTCTTCTTCACCTTCTTCTTCTTCAGGTGTTTGTTCTTCATTTCTCCTTTCTCGTTATCGTCTTCTTCTTCTTCTTCTTCTTCAGGTGTTTCTTCTTCATTTCTCCTTTCTCGTTATCGTCTTCTTCTTCTTCTTCTTCTTCTTCTTCTTCTTCTTCTTCTTCTTCTTCTTCTTCTTCTTCTTCTTCTTCTTCTTCAGGTGTTTCTTCTTCATTTCTCCTTTCTCTTTATCGTCTTCTTCTTCTTCTTCTTCTTCTTCAGGTGTTTCTTCTTCATTTCTCCTTTCTCGTTATCGTCTTCTTCTTCTTCTTCTTCTTCTTCTTCTTCTTCTTCTTCAGGTGTTTCTTCTTCATTTCTCCTTTCTCGTTATCGTCTTCTTCTTCTTCTTCAGGTGTTTCTTCTTCATTTCTTCTTTCTCAATATCGTCTTCTTCTTTTTCTTCTTCTTCTTCTTCTTCTTCAGGTGTTTCTTCTTCATTTCTCCTTTCTTGTTATCGTCTTCTTCTTCTTCTTCTTCTTCTGCTGTCTCTTCTTCATTTCTCCTTTCTCGTTATCGTCGTCTTCATCTTCTTCTTCTTCTTCTTCAGGTGTTTCTTCTTCATTTCTCCTTTCCCGTTATCGTCTTCTTCTTCTTCTTCTTCTTCTTCTTCTTCTTCTTCTTCTTCTTCTTCTTCTTCTTCTTCTTCTTCTTCTTCTTCTTCAGGTGTTTCTTCTTCATTTCTCCTTTCTCGTTATCGTCTTCTTCTTCTTCTTCTTCTTCTTCTTCTTCTTCTCCTTCTTCAGGTGTTTCTTCTTCATTTCTCCTTTCTCGTTATTGTCTTCTTCATCTTCTTCAGGTGTTTCTTCTTCATTTCTTCTTTCTCATTATCGTATTCTTCTTCTTCTTCTTCTTCTTCTTCTTCTTCTTCTTCTTCTTCTTCTTCTTCAGGTGTTTCTTCTTCATTTCTCCTTTCTCGTTATCGTCTTCTTCTTCTTCTTCTTCTTCTTCTTCAGGTGTTTCTTCTTCATTTCTCCTTTCTCGTTATCGTCTTCTTCTTCTTCTTCTTCTTCTTCTTCTTCTTCTTCTTCTTCTTCTTCTTCTTCTTCTTCTTCTTCTTCTTCTTCTTCTTCTTCTTCTTCTTCTTCTTCTTCAGGTGTTTCTTCTTCATTTCTCCTTTCTCGTTATCGTCTTCTTCTTCTTCTTCTTCTTCTTCTTCTTCTTCTTCTTCTTCAGGTGTTTCTTCCTCATTTCTCCTTTCTCGTTATCGTCTTCTTCTTCTTCTTCTTCTTCTTCTTCTTCACCTTCTTCTTCTTCAGGTGTTTGTTCTTCATTTCTCCTTTCTCGTTATCGTCTTCTTCTTCTTCTTCTTCTTCTTCTTCTTCTTCTTCTTCTTCTTCTTCTTCTTCTTCTTCTTCTTCTTCTCCTTCTTCTTCAGGTGTTTCTTCTTCATTTCTCCTTTCTCGTTATCGTCTTCTTCTTCTTCTTCTTCTTCAGGTGTTTCTTCTTCATTTCTCCTTTCTCGTTATCGTCTTCTTCTTCTCCTTCTTCAGGTGTTTCTTCTTCATTTCTCCTTTCTCGTTATTGTCTTCTTCATCTTCTTCAGGTGTTTCTTCTTCATTTCTTCTTTCTCATTATCGTATTATTCTTCTTCTTCATCTTCTTCTTCTTCTTCTTCTTCTTCTTCTTCTTCTTCTTCTTCTTCAGGTGTTTCTTCTTCATTTCTACTTTCTCGTTATCGTCTTCTTCTTCTTCTTCTTCTTCTTCAGGTGTTTCTTCCTCATTTCTCCTTTCTCGTTATCGTCTTCTTCTTCTTCTTCAGGTGTTTCTTCTTCATTTCTTCTTTCTCAATATCGTCTTCTTCTTTTTCTCCTTCTTCTTCTTCTTCTTCAGGTGTTTCTTCTTCATTTCTCCTTTCTTGTTATCGTCATCTTCTTCTTCTTCTTCTTCTGCTGTCTCTTCTTCATTTCTCCTTTCTCGTTATCGTCGTCTTCATCTTCTTCTTCTTCTTCTTCAGGTGTTTCTTCTTCATTTCTCCTTTCTCGTTATCGTCTTCTTCTTCTTCTTCTTCTTCAGGTGTTTCTTCTTCATTTCTCCTTTCTCGTTATCGTCTTCTTCTTCTTCTTCTTCTTCTTCTTCTTCTTCTTCTTCTTCTTCTTCTTCTTCTTCTTCTTCTTCAGGTGTTTCTTCTTCATTTCTTCTTTCTCATTATCGTATTATTCTTCTTCTTCATCTTCTTCTTCTTCTTCTTCTTCTTCTTCTTCTTCTTCAGGTGTTTCTTCTTCATTTCTCCTTTCTCGTTATCGTCTTCTTCTTCTTCTTCTTCTTCTTCAGGTGTTTCTTCTTCATTTCTCCTTTCTCGTTATCGTCTTCTTCTTCTTCTTCTTCTTCTTCTTCTTCTTCTTCTTCTTCTTCTTCTTCTTCTTCTTCTTCTTCTTCAGGTGTTTCTTCTTCATTTCTCCTTTCTCGTTATCGTCTTCTTCTTCTTCTTCTTCTTCAGGTGTTTCTTCTTCATTTCTCCTTTCTCGTTATCGTCTTCTTCTTCTTCTTCTTCTTCTTCTTCTTCTTCTTCTTCTTCTTCTTCTTCTTCTTCTTCTTCTTCTTCTTCTTCTTCAGGTGTTTCTTCTTCATTTCTCCTTTCTCTTTATCGTCTTCTTCATCTTCTTCCTCTTCTTCTTCAGGTGTTTCTTCTTCATTTCTCCTTTCTCGTTATCGTCTTCTTCTTCTTCTTCTTCTTCTTCTTCTTCTTCTTCTTCTTCTTCTTCTTCTTCAGGTGTTTCTTCTTCATTTCTCCTTTCCCGTTATCGTCTTCTTCTTCTTCTTCTTCTTCTTCTTCTTCTTCTTCTTCTTCTTCTTCTTCTTCTTCAGGTGTTTCTTCTTCATTTCTCCTTTCTCGTTATCGTCTTCTTCTTCTTCTTCTTCTTCAGGTGTTTCTTCTTCATTTCTCCTTTCTCGTTATCGTCTTCTTCTTCTTCTTCTTCTTCTTCTTCTTCTTCTTCAGGTATTTCTTCTTCATTTCTCCTTTCTCGTTATTGTCTTCTTCATCTTCTTCAGGTGTTTCTTCTTCATTTCTTCTTTCTCATTATCGTATTATTCTTCTTCTTCATCTTCTTCTTCTTCTTCTTCTTCTTCTTCTTCTTCTTCTTCAGGTGTTTCTTCTTCATTTCTCCTTTCTCGTTATCGTCTTCTTCTTCTTCTTCTTCTTCTTCTTCTTCTTCTTCTTCTTCTTCTTCTTCTTCTTCTTCTTCTTCTTCTTCTTCAGGTGTTTCTTCCTCATTTCTCCTTTCTCGTTATCGTCTTCTTCTTCTTCATCATCTTCTTCTTCTTCTTCTTCTTCTTCTTCTTCTTCTTCTTCTTCTTCTTCTTCACCTTCTTCTTCTTCAGGTGTTTGTTCTTCATTTCTCCTTTCTCGTTATCGTCTTCTTCTTCTTCTTCTTCTTCAGGTGTTTCTTCTTCATTTCTCCTTTCTCGTTATCGTCTTCTTCTTCTTCTTCTTCTTCTTCTTCTTCTTCTTCTTCTTCTTCTTCTTCTTCTTCTTCAGGTGTTTCTTCTTCATTTCTCCTTTCTCTTTATCGTCTTCTTCTTCTTCTTCTTCTTCTTCAGGTGTTTCTTCTTCATTTCTCCTTTCTCGTTATCGTCTTCTTCTTCTTCTTCTTCTTCTTCTTCTTCTTCTTCAGGTGTTTCTTCTTCATTTCTCCTTTCTCGTTATCGTCTTCTTCTTCTTCTTCAGGTGTTTCTTCTTCATTTCTTCTTTCTCAATATCGTCTTCTTCTTTTTCTTCTTCTTCTTCTTCTTCTTCAGGTGTTTCTTCTTCATTTCTCCTTTCTTGTTATCGTCTTCTTCTTCTTCTTCTTCTTCTGCTGTCTCTTCTTCATTTCTCCTTTCTCGTTATCGTCGTCTTCATCTTCTTCTTCTTCTTCTTCAGGTGTTTCTTCTTCATTTCTCCTTTCCCGTTATCGTCTTCTTCTTCTTCTTCTTCTTCTTCTTCTTCTTCTTCTTCTTCTTCTTCTTCTTCTTCTTCTTCTTCTTCAGGTGTTTCTTCTTCATTTCTCCTTTCTCGTTATCGTCTTCTTCTTCTTCTTCTTCTTCTTCTTCTTCTTCTCCTTCTTCAGGTGTTTCTTCTTCATTTCTCCTTTCTCGTTATTGTCTTCTTCATCTTCTTCAGGTGTTTCTTCTTCATTTCTTCTTTCTCATTATCGTATTCTTCTTCTTCTTCTTCTTCTTCTTCTTCTTCTTCTTCTTCTTCTTCTTCAGGTGTTTCTTCTTCATTTCTCCTTTCTCGTTATCGTCTTCTTCTTCTTCTTCTTCTTCTTCTTCAGGTGTTTCTTCTTCATTTCTTCTTTCTCGTTATCGTCTTTTTCTTCTTCTTCTTCTTC
>JBAGBL010000071.1:297500-300000 GCA_036873955.1 Mergus octosetaceus
TCTTCTTCTTCTTCTTCTTCTTCTTCTTCTTCTTCTTCTTCTTCTTCTTCTTCTTCTTCTTCTTCAGGTGTTTCTTCTTCATTTCTCCTTTCTCTTTATCGTCTTCTTCTTCTTCTTCTTCTTCTTCAGGTGTTTCTTCTTCATTTCTCCTTTCTCGTTATCGTCTTCTTCTTCTTCTTCTTCTTCTTCTTCTTCTTCTTCTTCTTCAGGTGTTTCTTCTTCATTTCTCCTTTCTCGTTATCGTCTTCTTCTTCTTCTTCAGGTGTTTCTTCTTCATTTCTTCTTTCTCAATATCGTCTTCTTCTTTTTCTTCTTCTTCTTCTTCTTCTTCAGGTGTTTCTTCTTCATTTCTCCTTTCTTGTTATCGTCTTCTTCTTCTTCTTCTTCTTCTGCTGTCTCTTCTTCATTTCTCCTTTCTCGTTATCGTCGTCTTCATCTTCTTCTTCTTCTTCTTCAGGTGTTTCTTCTTCATTTCTCCTTTCCCGTTATCGTCTTCTTCTTCTTCTTCTTCTTCTTCTTCTTCTTCTTCTTCTTCTTCTTCTTCTTCTTCTTCTTCTTCTTCTTCTTCAGGTGTTTCTTCTTCATTTCTCCTTTCTCGTTATCGTCTTCTTCTTCTTCTTCTTCTTCTTCTTCTTCTTCTCCTTCTTCAGGTGTTTCTTCTTCATTTCTCCTTTCTCGTTATTGTCTTCTTCATCTTCTTCAGGTGTTTCTTCTTCATTTCTTCTTTCTCATTATCGTATTCTTCTTCTTCTTCTTCTTCTTCTTCTTCTTCTTCTTCTTCTTCTTCTTCTTCTTCAGGTGTTTCTTCTTCATTTCTCCTTTCTCGTTATCGTCTTCTTCTTCTTCTTCTTCTTCTTCTTCAGGTGTTTCTTCTTCATTTCTCCTTTCTCGTTATCGTCTTCTTCTTCTTCTTCTTCTTCTTCTTCTTCTTCTTCTTCTTCTTCTTCTTCTTCTTCTTCTTCAGGTGTTTCTTCTTCATTTCTCCTTTCTCGTTATCGTCTTCTTCTTCTTCTTCTTCTTCTTCTTCTTCTTCTTCTTCAGGTGTTTCTTCCTCATTTCTCCTTTCTCGTTATCGTCTTCTTCTTCTTCTTCTTCTTCTTCTTCTTCACCTTCTTCTTCTTCAGGTGTTTGTTCTTCATTTCTCCTTTCTCGTTATCGTCTTCTTCTTCTTCTTCTTCTTCTTCTTCTTCTTCTTCTTCTTCTTCTTCTTCTTCTTCTTCTTCTTCTCCTTCTTCTTCAGGTGTTTCTTCTTCATTTCTCCTTTCTCGTTATCGTCTTCTTCTTCTTCTTCTTCTTCAGGTGTGTCTTCTTCATTTCTCCTTTCTCGTTATCGTCTTCTTCTTCTTCTTCTTCTTCAGGTGTTTCTTCTTCATTTCTCCTTTCTCGTTATCGTTTTCTTCTTCTTCTTCTTCTTCTTCTTCTTCTTCTTCTTCTTCAGGTGTTTCTTCTTCATTTCTCCTTTCTCGTCTTCTTCTTCTTCTTCTTCTTCTTCTTCTTCTTCTTCTTCTTCTTCTTCTTCTTCTTCTTCTTCTTCTTCTTCTTCTTCAGGTGTTTCTTCCTCATTTCTCCTTTCTCGTTATCGTCTTCTTCTTCTTCTTCTTCTTCTTCTTCAGGTGTTTCTTCTTCATTTCTCCTTTCTCGTTATCGTTTTCTTCTTCTTCTTCTTCTTCTTCTTCTTCTTCTTCTTCTTCTTCTTCTTCTTCTTCTTCTTCTCCTTCTTCTTCAGGTGTTTCTTCTTCATTTCTCCTTTCTCGTTATCGTCTTCTTCTTCTTCTTCTTCTTCTTCAGGTGTTTCTTCTTCATTTCTCCTTTCTCGTTATCGTCTTCTTCTTCTTCTTCTTCTTCAGGTGTTTCTTCTTCATTTCTCCTTTCTCGTTATCGTCTTCTTCTTCTTCTTCTTCTTCTTCTTCAGGTGTTTCTTCTTCATTTCATCTTTCTCGTTATCGTCTTCTTCTTCTTCTTCTTCTTCTTCTTCTTCTTCTTCTTCTTCTTCTTCTCCTTCTTCTTCAGGTGTTTCTTCTTTATTTCTCCTTTCTCGTTATCGTCTTCTTCTTCTTCTTCTTCAGGTGTTTCTTCTTCATTTCTCCTTTCTCGTTATTGTCTTCTTCATCTTCTTCAGGTGTTTCTTCTTCATTTCTTCTTTCTCATTATCGTATTATTCTTCTTCTACATCTTCTTCTTCTTCTTCTTCTTCTTCTTCTTCTTCTTCTTCTTCTTCTTCTTCAGGTGTTTCTTCTTCATTTCTCCTTTCTCGTTATCGTCTTCTTCTTCTTCTTCTTCTTCTTCTTCTTCTTCTTCTTCTTCTTCTTCTTCTTCTTCTTCTTCTTCTTCAGGTGTTTCTTCCTCATTTCTCCTTTCTCGTTATCGTCTTCTTCTTCTTCATCATCTTCTTCTTGTTCTTCTTCTTCTTCTTCTTCTTCTTCTTCTTCACCTTCTTCTTCTTCAGGTGTTTGTTCTTCATTTCTCCTTTCTCGTTATCTTCTTCTTCTTCTTCTTCTTC
>JBAGBL010000071.1:315000-320000 GCA_036873955.1 Mergus octosetaceus
TCTCAATATCGTCTTCTTCTTTTTCTTCTTCTTCTTCTTCTTCTTCAGGTGTTTCTTCTTCATTTCTCCTTTCTTGTTATCGTCTTCTTCTTCTTCTTCTTCTTCTGCTGTCTCTTCTTCATTTCTCCTTTCTCGTTATCGTCGTCTTCATCTTCTTCTTCTTCTTCTTCAGGTGTTTCTTCTTCATTTCTCCTTTCCCGTTATCGTCTTCTTCTTCTTCTTCTTCTTCTTCTTCTTCTTCTTCTTCTTCTTCTTCTTCTTCTTCTTCTTCTTCTTCTTCTTCAGGTGTTTCTTCTTCATTTCTCCTTTCTCGTTATCGTCTTCTTCTTCTTCTTCTTCTTCTTCTTCTTCTTCTCCTTCTTCAGGTGTTTCTTCTTCATTTCTCCTTTCTCGTTATTGTCTTCTTCATCTTCTTCAGGTGTTTCTTCTTCATTTCTTCTTTCTCATTATCGTATTCTTCTTCTTCTTCTTCTTCTTCTTCTTCTTCTTCTTCTTCTTCTTCTTCAGGTGTTTCTTCTTCATTTCTCCTTTCTCGTTATCGTCTTCTTCTTCTTCTTCTTCTTCTTCTTCAGGTGTTTCTTCTTCATTTCTCCTTTCTCGTTATCGTCTTCTTCTTCTTCTTCTTCTTCTTCTTCTTCTTCTTCTTCTTCTTCTTCTTCTTCTTCTTCTTCAGGTGTTTCTTCTTCATTTCTCCTTTCTCGTTATCGTCTTCTTCTTCTTCTTCTTCTTCTTCTTCTTCTTCTTCTTCTTCAGGTGTTTCTTCCTCATTTCTCCTTTCTCGTTATCGTCTTCTTCTTCTTCTTCTTCTTCTTCTTCTTCACCTTCTTCTTCTTCAGGTGTTTGTTCTTCATTTCTCCTTTCTCGTTATCGTCTTCTTCTTCTTCTTCTTCTTCTTCTTCTTCTTCTTCTTCTTCTTCTTCTTCTTCTTCTTCTTCTTCTCCTTCTTCTTCAGGTGTTTCTTCTTCATTTCTCCTTTCTCGTTATCGTCTTCTTCTTCTTCTTCTTCTTCAGGTGTGTCTTCTTCATTTCTCCTTTCTCGTTATCGTCTTCTTCTTCTTCTTCTTCTTCAGGTGTTTCTTCTTCATTTCTCCTTTCTCGTTATCGTTTTCTTCTTCTTCTTCTTCTTCTTCTTCTTCTTCTTCTTCTTCTTCTTCTTCTTCAGGTGTTTCTTCTTCATTTCTCCTTTCTCGTCTTCTTCTTCTTCTTCTTCTTCTTCTTCTTCTTCTTCTTCTTCTTCTTCTTCTTCTTCAGGTGTTTCTTCCTCATTTCTCCTTTCTCGTTATCGTCTTCTTCTTCTTCTTCTTCTTCTTCTTCAGGTGTTTCTTCTTCATTTCTCCTTTCTCGTTATCGTTTTCTTCTTCTTCTTCTTCTTCTTCTTCTTCTTCTTCTTCTTCTTCTTCTTCTTCTTCTCCTTCTTCTTCAGGTGTTTCTTCTTCATTTCTCCTTTCTCGTTATCGTCTTCTTCTTCTTCTTCTTCTTCTTCAGGTGTTTCTTCTTCATTTCTCCTTTCTCGTTATCGTCTTCTTCTTCTTCTTCTTCTTCAGGTGTTTCTTCTTCATTTCTCCTTTCTCGTTATCGTCTTCTTCTTCTTCTTCTTCTTCTTCTTCAGGTGTTTCTTCTTCATTTCATCTTTCTCGTTATCGTCTTCTTCTTCTTCTTCTTCTTCTTCTTCTTCTTCTTCTTCTTCTTCTTCTCCTTCTTCTTCAGGTGTTTCTTCTTTATTTCTCCTTTCTCGTTATCGTCTTCTTCTTCTTCTTCTTCAGGTGTTTCTTCTTCATTTCTCCTTTCTCGTTATTGTCTTCTTCATCTTCTTCAGGTGTTTCTTCTTCATTTCTTCTTTCTCATTATCGTATTATTCTTCTTCTACATCTTCTTCTTCTCCTTCTTCTTCTTCTTCTTCTTCTTCTTCTTCTTCAGGTATTTCTTCTTCATTTCTCCTTTCTCGTTATCGTCTTCTTCTTCTTCTTCTTCTTCTTCTTCTTCTTCTTCTTCTTCTTCTTCTTCTTCTTCTTCTTCAGGTGTTTCTTCCTCATTTCTCCTTTCTCGTTATCGTCTTCTTCTTCTTCATCATCTTCTTCTTGTTCTTCTTCTTCTTCTTCTTCTTCTTCTTCTTCACCTTCTTCTTCTTCAGGTGTTTGTTCTTCATTTCTCCTTTCTCGTTATCTTCTTCTTCTTCTTCTTCTTCTTCAGGTGTTTCTTCTTCATTTCTCCTTTCTCGTTATCGTCTTCTTCTTCTTCTTCTTCTTCTTCTTCTTCTTCTTCTTCTTCTTCTTCTTCTTCTTCTTCTTCTTCTTCTTCTTCTTCTTCAGGTGTTTCTTCTTCATTTCTCCTTTCTCGTTATCGTCTTCTTCTTCTTCTTCTTCTTCTTCTTCAGGTGTTTCTTCTTCATTTCTCCTTTCTCGTTATCGTCTTCTTCTTCTTCTTCTTCTTCTTCAGGTGTTTCTTCTTCATTTCTCCTTTCTCGTTATCGTCTTCTTCTTCTTCTTCAGGTATTTCTTCTTCATTTCTTCTTTCTCAATATCGTCTTCTTCTTTTTCTTCTTCTTCTTCTTCTTCTTCAGGTGTTTCTTCTTCATTTCTCCTTTCTTGTTATCGTCTTCTTCTTCTTCTTCTTCTGCTGTCTCTTCTTCATTTCTCCTTTCTCGTTATCGTCGTCTTCATCTTCTTCTTCTTCTTCTTCAGGTGTTTCTTCTTCATTTCTCCTTTCCCGTTATCGTCTTCTTCTTCTTCTTCTTCTTCTTCTTCTTCTTCTTCTTCTTCTTCTTCTTCTTCTTCAGGTGTTTCTTCTTCATTTCTCCTTTCTCGTTATCGTCTTCTTCTACTTCTTCTTCTTCAGGTGTTTCTTCTTCATTTCTCCTTTCTCGTTATCGTCTTCTTCTTCTTCTTCTTCTTCTTCTTCTTCTTCTTCTTCTTCAGGTGTTTCTTCTTCATTTCTTCTTTCTCATTATCGTATTATTCTTCTTCTTCATCTTCTTCTTCTTCTTCTTCTTCTTCTTCAGGTGTTTCTTCTTCATTTCTACTTTCTCGTTATCGTCTTCTTATTCTTCTTCTTCTTCTTCAGGTGTTTCTTCTTCATTTCTCCTTTCTCGTTATCGTCTTCTTCTTCTTCTTCTTCTTCTTCTTCTTCTTCTTCTTCTTCTTCAGGTGTTTCTTCCTCATTTCTCCTTTCTCGTTATCGTCTTCTTCTTCTTCTTCTTCTTCTTCTTCTTCTTCTTCTTCTTCTTCTTCTTCTTCTTCTTCTTCTTCTTCTTCACCTTCTTCTTCTTCAGGTGTTTGTTCTTCATTTCTCCTTTCTCGTTATCGTCTTCTTCTTCTTCTTCTTCTTCTTCAGGTGTTTCTTCTTCATTTCTCCTTTCTCGTTATCGTCTTCTTCTTCTTCTTCTTCTTCTTCTTCTTCTTCTTCTTCTTCTTCTTCTTCTTCTTCTTCTTCTTCTTCAGGTGTTTCTTCTTCATTTCTCCTTTCCCGTTATCGTCTTCTTCTTCTTCTTCTTCTTCTTCTTCTTCTTCTTCTTCTTCTTCTTCTTCTTCTTCTTCTTCTTCTTCTTCAGGTGTTTCTTCTTCATTTCTCCTTTCTCGTTATCGTCTTCTTCTTCTTCTTCTTCTTCAGGTGTTTCTTCTTCATTTCTCCTTTCTCGTTATCGTCTTCTTCTTCTTCTTCTTCTTCTTCTTCTTCTTCTTCAGGTGTTTCTTCTTCATTTCTCCTTTCTCGTTATCGTCTTCTTCTTCTTCTTCTTCTTCTTCTTCTTCAGGTGTTTCTTCTTCATTTCTCCTTTCTCGTTATTGTCTTCTTCATCTTCTTCAGGTGTTTCTTCTTCATTTCTTCTTTCTCATTATCGTATTATTCTTCTTCTTCATCTTCTTCTTCTTCTTCTTCTTCTTCTTCTTCTTCTTCTTCAGGTGTTTCTTCTTCATTTCTCCTTTCTCGTTATCGTCTTCTTCTTCTTCTTCTTCTTCTTCTTCTTCTTCTTCTTCTTCTTCAGGTGTTTCTTCCTCATTTCTCCTTTCTCGTTATCGTCTTCTTCTTCTTCATCATCTTCTTCTTCTTCTTCTTCTTCTTCTTCTTCTTCTTCTTCTTCTTCTTCTTCTTCTTCTTCACCTTCTTCTTCTTCAGGTGTTTGTTCTTCATTTCTCCTTTCTCGTTATCGTCTTCTTCTTCTTCTTCTTCTTCAGGTGTTTCTTCTTCATTTCTCCTTTCTCGTTATCGTCTTCTTCTTCTTCTTCTTCTTCTTCTTCTTCTTCTTCTTCTTCTTCTTCTTCTTCTTCTTCAGGTGTTTCTTCTTCATTTCTCCTTTCTCTTTATCGTCTTCTTCTTCTTCTTCTTCTTCTTCAGGTGTTTCTTCTTCATTTCTCCTTTCTCGTTATCGTCTTCTTCTTCTTCTTCTTCTTCTTCTTCTTCTTCTTCAGGTGTTTCTTCTTCATTTCTCCTTTCTCGTTATCGTCTTCTTCTTCTTCTTCAGGTGTTTCTTCTTCATTTCTTCTTTCTCAATATCGTCTTCTTCTTTTTCTTCTTCTTCTTCTTCTTCTTCAGGTGTTTCTTCTTCATTTCTCCTTTCTTGTTATCGTCTTCTTCTTCTTCTTCTTCTTCTGCTGTCTCTTCTTCATTTCTCCTTTCTCGTTATCGTCGTCTTCATCTTCTTCTTCTTCTTCTTCAGGTGTTTCTTCTTCATTTCTCCTTTCCCGTTATCGTCTTCTTCTTCTTCTTCTTCTTCTTCTTCTTCTTCTTCTTCTTCTTCTTCTTCTTCTTCTTCTTCTTCTTCTTCTTCTTCTTCTTCTTCTTCTTCAGGTGTTTCTTCTTCATTTCTCCTTTCTCGTTATCGTCTTCTTCTTCTTCTTCTTCTTCTTCTTCTTCTTCTCCTTCTTCAGGTGTTTCTTCTTCATTTCTCCTTTCTCGTTATTGTCTTCTTCATCTTCTTCAGGTGTTTCTTCTTCATTTCTTCTTTCTCATTATCGTATTCTTCTTCTTCTTCTTCTTCTTCTTCTTCTTCTTCTTCTTCTTCTTCT